>CAKAJE020000389.1:0-47165 GCA_916610135.2 Macropis europaea
TAAATTGAACAACTGCGATAGAATTTCGCTGAATTCTTTTATTAACCATAATGTAAAATGATCTAATCGGGTCTCTGTTCGCCCTAGCCTAGAAGTTTAATAGTGCATTTTATTCGCCATTTCATGCGCTTTGAGATGCCGCTTAGCCCAATACGCTATCTGAAATAGGAGCGACGTAAGTCGAACAAATGTGATAGAATTACGCTGAATTCTTTTATTAACCATAACGTAATATGATCAAATCGGGTCTCTGTTTGCCCTACCCTAGAAGTTTAATAGTGCATTTTACTCGCCATTTCTTGCGCTTTCAGATGCCGCTTAGCCCAATACGCTATCTGAAATATCAGCGACGTAAATTGAACAAATGTGATAGAATTTCGCTGAATTCTTAAATTAACCATAATACAAAATGATCTAATCGGATCTCTGTTTGCCCTACCCTAGAAGTTTATTAGTGCATTTTACTCGCCATTTCTTGCGCTTTGAGATGCCGCTTAGCCCAATACGCTATCTGAAATATGAGCGACGTAAGTTGAACAAATGTGATTGAATTCGCTGAATTCTTATATTAACCAAAATATAAAGTGATCTAATCGGCTCTCTGATTGCCCTATCATAGAAGTGTAGTAGTGCATTTTACTCGCCATTCCACGCGCTTTAAGATGCCGCCTAGCCCAATACGCTATCTGAAATAGGAGCGACGTAAATTGAACAAATGTGATAGAATTTTGCTGAATTCTTAAATTAACCATAATACAAAATGATGTAATCGGGTCTCTGTTCCCCCGACCCAAGAAGTTTAATAGTGCATTTTCTTATATTAACGTTAATGTAAAATGATCTAGTCGCGTCTCTGTTTGCCTTATCCTAGGAGTTTAATAGTGCATTTCACTCGTCATTTCATGCGCTTTGAGATGCCGCTTAGCCAATAAGCTATCTGAAACAGGAGCGATGTAAGTTGAACAAATGTGATAGAATTACGCTGAATTCTTATATTAACCGTAATTTAAAATGATCTAATCGGGTCTCTGTTTGCCTTATCCTAGAAGTTTAGTAGTACATTTTACTCGTCATTTCATGCGCTTTGAGATGCCGCTTAGCACAATACGCTATCTGAAATAGGAGCGATGTAAACTGCACAAATGTGATAGAATTACGCTGAATTCTTTTATTAAGCATAATGTAAAATGATCTAACCGGGTCTCTATTCGCCCTAGCCTAGAAGTTTAATAGTGCATCTTATTCGCCATTTCATGCGCTTTGAGATGCCGCTTAGCCCAATACGCTATCTGAAATAGGAGCGACGTAAGTTGAACAAATGTGATAGAATTTCGCTGAATTCTTAAATTAACGTTAATGTAAAATGATCTAATCGCGTCTCTGTTTGCCTTGTCCTAGGAGTGTAATAGTGCATTTGACTCGTCATATCATGCGCTTTGAGATGCCGCTTAGCTCAATACGTTGTCTGAAATAGGAGCGACGTAAGTTGAACAAATGTGATAGAATTACGCTGAATTCTTATATTAACCTTAATGTAAAATGATCTAATCGGGTCTCTGTTCGCCTACCCTAGAAGTTTAATAGTGCATTTCACTCGACATTTCATGCGCTTTGAGATGCCGCTTAAGCCAATACGCTCTCTGAAATAGGAGCGACGTAAATTGAACAAATGTGATAGAATTTCGCTGAATTATTGTATCAACCTTAATGTAAAATGATCTAATCGGGTTTCCGTTCGCCCTACCCTAGAAGTTTAACAGGGCATTTCACTCGTCATTTCATGCGCTTTGAGATGCCGCTTAGCCCAATACGCTATCTGAAATAGGAACGATGTAAATTGAACAAATGTGATAGAATTTCGCTGAATTCTTATATTAACCTTCATGTAAAATGATCTAATCGGGTCTCTGTTCGCCCTACCCTAGAAGTTTAATAGTGCATTTCACTTGTCATTTCATTCGCTTTGAGAAGCCGCTTAGCCCAATAAGCTATCTGAAATAGGAGCCACGTAAATTGAACAAATGTGATAGAATTTCTCTGAATTCTTATATTAACCAAAATATAAAATGATCCAATCGGGTCTCTGATTGCCCTATCATAGAAGTTTAATAGTGCATTTTACTCGCCATTCCACGCGCTTTCAGGTGCCTCCTAGCCCAGTACGCTATCTGAAATAGGAGCGACTTAAATTGAACAAATGTGATAGAATTTCCCTGAATTCTTATATTAACCAAAATATAAAATCATCTATACGGGTCTGTGATTGCCCTATCATAGAAGTTTAATAGTGCATTTTCCTCGCCATTTCATGCGCTTTGAGATGCCGCTTAGCCCGATACGGTATCTGAAATAGGAGCGACGTAAGTTGAACACATGTGATAGAATTACGCTGAATTCTTAAATTAACCATAATATAAAATGATGTAACCGGGTCTCTGTTCGCCCGACCCAAGAAGTTTAATAGTGCATTTCACTCGTCATTTCATGCGCTTTGAGATACCGCTTAGCACAATACGCTATCTGAAACCGGAGCGACGTAAATTGAACAAATGTGATAGAATTACCCTGAAATCTTATATTAAACAAAATATAAAACGATCTAATCGGGACTCTGATTGCCCTATCATAGAAGTTTACTAGTGCATTTTACTCGCCCTTCCACGCGCTTTAAGATGCCGCCCAGCCCAGTACGCTATCTGAAATAGGAGCGACGTAAGTTGAACAAATGTGATAGAATTACGCTGAATTCTTAAATTAACCATAATATAAAATGATCTAATCGGATCTCTGTTTGCCCTACCCTAGAAGTTTAATAGTGCATTTTACTCGTTATTTCATGCGCTTTGAGATGCCGCTTATCCCAATACGCTATCTGAAATAGAAGCGATGTAAGTTGAACAAATGCGATAGAATTACGCTGAATCGTTATATTAACCGTAATTTAAAATGATCTAATCGGGTCTCTGTTTGCCTTATCCTAGAAGTTTAGTAGTACATTTTACTCGCCATTTCATGCGCTTTAAGATGCCGCTTAGCCCAATACGCTATCTGAAATAGGAGCGACGTAAATTGAACAAATGTGATAGAATTTGCATGAAATCTTATATAAAACAAAATATAAAATCATCTAATCGGGTCTCTGTTTGCCCTACCCTAGAAGTTTAATAGTGCATTTTACTCGTCATTTCATGCGCTTTGAGATGCCGCTTAGCCCAATACGCTCTCTGAAATAGGAGCGACGTAAATTGCACAAATGTGATAGAATTACGCTGAATTCTTAAATTAACCATAATGTAAAATGATCTAACCGGGTCTCTATTCGCCCTAGCCTAGAAGTTTAATAGTGCATCTTATTCGCCATTTCATGCGCTTTGAGATGCCGCTTTGCCCAATACGCTATCTGAAATAGGAGCGACGTAAATTGAACAAATGTGTTAGAATTTCCCTGAAATCTTATATTAAACAAAATATAAAATGATCTAATCGGGTCTCTGATTGCCCTATCATAGAAGTTTAGAAGTGCATTTTACTCGCCATTTCACGCGCTTTAAGATGCCGCCTAGCCCAGTACGCTATCTGAAATAGGAACGACGTAAATTGAACAAATGTGATAGAATTTTGCTGAATTCTTAAATTAACCATAATACAAAATGATGTAATCGGGTCTCTGTTCCCCCGACCCAAGAAGTTTAATAGTGCATTTTAGTCGAGATTTCTTGCGCTTTGAGATGCCGCTTAGCCCAATACGCTATGTGAAATATCAGCGACGTAAATTGAACAAATGTGAGAGAATTTCGCTGAATTCTTATATTAACCTTAATGTAAAATGATCTAATTGGGTCTCTGTTCGCCCTACCCTAGAAGATTAATAGTGCATTTCACTCGAGATTTCATGCGCTTTGAGATGCCGCTTAGCCCAATAAGCTATCTGAAATAGGAGCGACGTAAATTGGACAAATGTGATAGAATTTCGCTGAATTCTTATATTAACCAAAATATAAAATGATCTAATCGGGTCTCTGTTTGCCCTACTGTAGATGTTTAATAGTGCATTTTACTCGCCATTTCATGCGCTTTGAGATGCCGCTTAGCCCAATACGCTATCTGAAATAGGAGCGACGTAAATTGAACAAATGTGATAGAATTTCGCTGAATTCTTAATTAACCTAATATAAAATGATCTAATCGGGTCTCTGTTTGCCGTACCCTAGAAGTTTAATAGTGCATTTTACTCGTCATTTCATGCGCTTTGAGATGCCGCTTATCCCAATAAGCTATCTGAAATAGGAGCGACGTAAATTGAACAAATGTGATAGAATTTTCCTGAAATCTTATATTAAACAAAATATAAAATGATCTAATCGGGTCTCTTATTGCCCTACCATAGAAGTTTAGTAGTGCATTTTACTTGCCATTCCACGCGCTTTAAGATGCCGCCTAGCCCAGTACGCTATCTGAAATAGGAGCGACGTAAGTTGAACAAATGTGATAGAATTACGCTGAATTCTTAAATTAACCATAATATAAAATGATCTAATCGGGTCTCTGTTCCCCTACCCTAGAAGTTTAATAGTGCATTTCACTTGTCATTTCATTCGCCTCGAGGAGCCGCTTAGCCCAATAAGCTATCTGAAATAGGAGCCACGTGAATTGAAAAATGTGATAGAATTTCTCTGAATTCTTATATTAACCAAAATATAAAATGATCCAATCGGGTCTCTGATTGCCCTATCATAGAAGTTTAATAGTGCATTTTACTCGCCATTCCACGCGCTTTCAGTCGCCTCCTAGCCCAGTACGCTATCTGAAATAGGAGCGACGTAAATTGAACAAATGTGATAGAATTTTGCTGAATTCTTAAATTAACCATAATATAAAATGATCTAATCGGATCTCTGTTTGCCCTGCCCTAGAAGTTTAATAGAGCATTTTACTCGCCATTTCATGCGCTTTGAGATGCCGCTTAGCCCAATACGCTATCTGAAATAGGAGCGACGTAAATTGAACAAATGTGATAGAATTTTGCTGAATTCTTAAATTAACCATAATACAAAATGATGTAATCCGGTCTCTGTTCCCCCGACCCAAGAAGATTAATAGTGCATTTTCTTATATTAACGTTAATGTAAAATGATCTAGTCGCGTCTCTGTCTGCCTTATCCTAGGAGTTTAATAGTGCATTTCACTCGTCATTTCATGCGCTTTGAGATGCCGCTTAGCCCAATAAGCTATCTGAAACAGGAGCGATGTAAGTTGAACAAATGTGATAGAATTACGCTGAATCCTTATATTAACCGTAATTTAAAATGATCTAATCGGGTCTCTGTTTGCCTTATCCTAGAAGTTTAGTAGTACATTTTACTCGCCATTTCATGCGCTTTGAGATGCCGCTTAGCCCAAAGCGCTATCTGAAATAGGAGCGACGTAAATTGAACAAATATAATAGAATTTCGCTGAATTCTTAAATTAACCTTAATATAAAATGATCTAATCGGGTCTCTGTTTGCCCTACCCTAGAAGTTTAATAGTGCATTTTACTCCTCATTTCATGCGCTTTGAGATGCCTCTTAGCCCAATACGTTATCTGAAATAGGAGAGATGTAAATTGAACAACTGCGATAGTATTTCGCTGAATTCTTTTATTAACCATAATGTAAATGATCTAATCGGGTCTCTGTTCGCCCTAGCCTAGAAGTTTAATAGTGCATTTTATTCGCCATTTCATGCGCTTCGAGATGCCGCTTAGCGCAATACGCTATCTGAAATAGGAGCGATGTAAATTGCACAAATGTGATAGAATTTTGCTGAATTCTTAAATTAACCATAATACAAAAATGATGTAATCGGGTCTCTGTTCCCCCGACCCAAGAAGTTTAATAGTGCATTTTAGTAGAGATTTCTTGCGCTTTGAGATGCCGCTTAGCCCAATACGCTCTCTGAAATAGGAGCGACGTAAATTGAACAAATGTGATAGAATTTCCCTGAAATCTTATATTAAACAAAATATAAAATGATCTAATCGGGTCTCTGATTGCCCTATCATAGAAGTATAGTAGTGCATTTTACTCGCCATTTCACGCGCTTTAAGATGCCGCCTAGCCCAGTACGCTATCTGAAATAGGAACGACGTAAATTGAACAAATGTGATAGAATTTTGCTGACTTCTTAAATTAACCATAATACATAATGATGTAATCTGGTCTCTGTTCCCCCGACCCAAGAAGTTTAATAGTGCATTTTAGTCGAGATTTCTTGCGCTTTGAGATGCCGCTTAGCCCAATACACTATCTGAAATATCAGCGACGTAAATTGAACAAATGTGAGAGAATTTCGCTGAATTCTTATATTAACCTTAATGTAAAATGATCTAATTGGGTCTCTGTTCGCCCTACCCTAGAAGATTAATAGTGCATTTCACTCGAGATTTCATGCGCTTTGAGATGCCGCTTAGCCCATTAAGCTATCTGAAATAGGAGCGACGTAAATTGGACAAATGTGATAGAATTTCGCAGAATTCTTATATTAACCAAAATATAAAATGATCTAATCGGGTTTCTGTTTGCCCTACTGTAGATGTTTAATAGTGCATTTTACTCGCCATTTCATGCGCTTTGAGATGCCGCTTAGCCCAATACGCTATCTGAAATAGGAGCAACGTAAATTGAACAAATGTGATAGAATTTCGCTGAATTCTTAAATTAACCTTAATATAAAATGATCTAATCGGGTCTCTGTTTGCCGTACCCTAGAAGTTTAATAGTGCATTTTACTCGTCATTTCATGCGCTTTGAGATGCCGCTTAGCCCAATAAGCTATCTGAAATAGGAGCGACGTAAATTGAACAAATGTGATAGAATTTTGCTGAATTCTTAAATTAACCATAATATAAAATGATCTAATCGGATCTCTGTTTGCCCTGCCCTAGAAGTTTAATAGTGCATTTTACTCGCCATTTCATGCGCTTTGAGATGCCGCTTAGCCCAATACGCTATCTGAAATAGGAGCGACGTAAGTCGAACAAATGTGATAGAATTACGCTGAATTCTTTTATTAACCTTAACGTAATATGATCAAATCGGGTCTCTGTTTGCCCTACCCTAGAAGTTTAATAGTGCATTTTACTCGCCATTTCTTGCGCTTTCAGATGCCGCTTAGCCCAATACGCTATCTGAAATATCAGCGACGTAAATTGAACAAATGTGACAGAATTTCGCTGAATTCTTAAATTAACCATAATACAAAATGATCTAATCGGGTCTCTGTTTGCCCTACCCCAGAAGTTTATTAGTGCATTTTACTCGCCATTTCTTGCGCTTTGAGATGCCGCTTAGCCCAATACGCTGTCTGAAATATGAGCGACGTAAGTTGAACAAATGTGATAGAATTTCGCTGAATTCTTATATTAACCAAAATATAAAGTGATCTAATCGGCTCTCTGATTGCCCTATCATAGAAGTTTAGTAGTGCATTTTACTCGCCATTCCACGCGCTTTAAGATGCCGCCTAGCCCAATACGCTATCTGAAATAGGAGCGACGTAAATTGAACAAATGTGATAGAGTTTTGCTGAATTCTTAAATTAACCATAATACAAAATGATGTAATCTGGTCTCTGTTCCCCGACCCAAGAAGTTTAATAGTGCATTTTCTTATATTAACGTTAATGTAAAATGATCTAGTCGCGTCTCTGTTTGCCTTATCCTAGGAGTTTAATAGTGCATTTCACTCGTCATTTCATGCGCTTTGAGATGCCGCTTAGCCCAATAAGCTATCTGAAACAGGAGCGATGTAAGTTGAACAAATGTGATAAAATTACGCTGAATTCTTATATTAACCGTAATTTAAAATGATCTAATCGGGTCCCTGTTTGCCTTATCCTAGAAGTTTAGTAGTACATTTTACTCGCCATTTCATGCGCTTTGAGATGCCGCTTAGCCCAATGCGCTATCTGAAATAGGAGCGACGTAAATTGAACAAATATGATAGAATTTCGCTGAATTCTTAAATTAACCTTAATATAAAATGATCTAATCGGGTCTCTGTTTGCCCTACCCTAGAAGTTTAATAGTGCATTTTACTCCTCATTTCATACGCTTTGAGATGCCTCTTAGCCCAATACGTTATCTGAAATAGGAGAGATGTAAATTGAACAACTGCGATAGAACTTCGCTGAATTCTTTTATTAACCATAATGTAAAATGATCTAATCGGGTCTCTGTTCGCCCTAGCCTAGAAGTTTAATAGTGCATTTCACTCGTCATTTCATGCGCTTTGAGATGCCGCTTAGCACAATACGCTATCTGAAATAGGAGCGACGTAAATTGAACAAATGTGATAGAATTTCCCTGAAATCTTATATTAAACAAAATATAAAACGACCTAATCGGGACTCTGATTGCCCTACCATAGAAGTCTACCAGTGCATTTTACTCGCCCTTCCACGCGCTTTAAGATGCCGCCTAGCCCAGTACGCTGTCTGAAATAGGAGCGACGTAAGTTGAACAAATGTGATAGAATTACGCTGAATTCTTAAATTAACCATAATATAAAATGATCTAATCGGATCTCTGTTTGCCCTACCCTAGAAGTTTAATAGTGCATTTTACTCGTTATTTCATGCGCTTTGAGATGCCGCTTATCCCAATACGCTATCTGAAATAGAAGCGATGTAAGTTGAACAAATGTGATAGAATTACGCTGAATTCTTATATTAACCGTAATTTAAAATGATCTAATCGGGTCTCTGTTTGCCTTATCCTAGAAGTTTAGCAGTACATTTTACTCGCCATTTCATGCGCTTTGAGATGCCGCTTAGCCCAATACGCTATCTGAAAAAGGAGCGACGTAAATTGAACAAATATGATAGAATTTCGCTGAATTCTTAAATTAACCTTAATATAAAATGATCTAATCGGGTCTCTGTTTGCCCGACCCAAGAAGTTTAATAGTGCATTTTACTCCTCATTTCATACGCTTTGAGATGCCTCTTAGCCCAATACGTTATCTGAAATAGGAGAGATGTAAATTGAACAACTGCGATAGAATTTCGCTGAATTCTTTTATTAACCATAATGTAAAATGATCTAATCGGGTCTCTGTTCGCCCTAGCCTAGAAGTTTAATAGTGCATTTTATTCGCCATTTCATGCGCTTTGAGATGCCGCTTAGCCCAATACGCTATCTGAAATAGGAGCGACGTAAGTCGAACAAATGTGATAGAATTACGCTGAATTCTTTTATTAACCATAACGTAATATGATCAAATCGGGTCTCTGTTTGCCCTACCCTAGAAGTTTAATAGTGCATTTTACTCGCCATTTCTTGCGCTTTCAGATGCCGCTTAGCCCAATACGCTATCTGAAATATCAGCGACGTAAATTGAACAAATGTGACAGAATTTCGCTGAATTCTTAAATTAACCATAATACAAAATGATCTAATCGGATCTCTGTTTGCCCTACCCTAGAAGTTTATTAGTGCATTTTACTCGCCATTTCTTGCGCTTTGAGATGCCGCTTAGCCCAATACGCTATCTGAAATATGAGCGACGTAAGTTGAACAAATGTGATTGAATTTCGCTGAATTCTTATATTAACCAAAATATAAAGTGATCTAATCGGCTCTCTGATTGCCCTATCATAGAAGTGTAGTAGTGCATTTTACTCGCCATTCCACGCGCTTTAAGATGCCGCCTAGCCCAATACGCTATCTGAAATAGGAGCGACGTAAATTGAACAAATGTGATAGAATTTTGCTGAATTCTTAAATTAACCATAATACAAAATGATGTAATCGGGTCTCTGTTCCCCCGACCCAAGAAGTTTAATAGTGCATTTTCTTATATTAACGTTAATGTAAAATGATCTAGTCGCGTCTCTGTTTGCCTTATCCTAGGAGTTTAATAGTGCATTTCACTCGTCATTTCATGCGCTTTGAGATGCCGCTTAGCCCAGTAAGCTATCTGAAACAGGAGCGATGTAAGTTGAACAAATGTGATAGAATTTCGCTGAATTCTTAAATTAACGTTAATGTAAAATGATCTAATCGCGTCTCTGTTTGCCTTGTCCTAGGAGTGTAATAGTGCATTTGACTCGTCATATCATGCGCTTTGAGATGCCGCTTAGCTCAATACGTTGTCTGAAATAGGAGCGACGTAAGTTGAACAAATGTGATAGAATTACGCTGAATTCTTATATTAACCTTAATGTAAAATGATCTAATCGGGTCTCTGTTCGCCCTACCCTAGAAGATTAATAGTGCATTTCACTCGACATTTCATGCGCTTTGAGATGCCGCTTAAGCCAATACGCTCTCTGAAATAGGAGCGACGTAAATTGAACAAATGTGATAGAATTTCGCTGAATTATTGTATCAACCTTAATGTAAAATGATCTAATCGGGTTTCCGTTCGCCCTACCCTAGAAGTTTAACAGGGCATTTCACTCGTCATTTCATGCGCTTTGAGATGCCGCTTAGCCCAATACGCTATCTGAAACAGGAACGATGTAAATTGAACAAATGTGATAGAATTACGCTGAATTCTTATATTAACCTTCATGTAAAATGATCTAATCGGGTCTCTGTTCGCCCTACCCTAGAAGATTAATAGTGCATTTCACTCGACATTTCATGCGCTTTGAGATGCCGCTTAAGCCAATACGCTCTCTGAAATAGGAGCGACGTAAATTGAACAAATGTGATAGAATTTCGCTGAATTATTGTATCAACCTTAATGTAAAATGATCTAATCGGGTTTCCGTTCGCCCTACCCTAGAAGTTTAACAGGGCATTTCACTCGTCATTTCATGCGCTTTGAGATGCCGCTTAGCCCAATACGCTATCTGAAACAGGAACGATGTAAATTGAACAAATGTGATAGAATTTCGCTGAATTCTTATATTAACCTTCATGTAAAATGATCTAATCGGGTCTCTGTTCGCCCTACCCTAGAAGTTTAATAGTGCATTTCACTTGTCATTTCATTCGCTTTGAGAAGCCGCTTAGCCCAATAAGCTATCTGAAATAGGAGCCACGTAAATTGAACAAATGTGATAGAATTTCTCTGAATTCTTATATTAACCAAAATATAAAATGATCCAATCGGGTCTCTGATTGCCCTATCATAGAACTTTAATAGTGCATTTTACTCGCCATTCCACGCGCTTTCAGGTGCCTCCTAGCCCAGTACGCTATCTGAAATAGGAGCGACTTAAATTGAACAAATGTGATAGAATTTCCCTGAATTCTTATATTAACCAAAATATAAAATCATCTATACGGGTCTGTGATTGCCCTATCATAGAAGTTTAATAGTGCATTTTCCTCGCCATTTCATGCGCTTTGAGATGCCGCTTAGCCCGATACGGTATCTGAAATAGGAGCGACGTAAGTTGAACACATGTGATAGAATTACGCTGAATTCTTAAATTAACCATAATATAAAATGATGTAACCGGGTCTCTGTTCGCCCGACCCAAGAAGTTTAATAGTGCATTTCACTCGTCATTTCATGCGCTTTGAGATACCGCTTAGCACAATACGCTATCTGAAACCGGAGCGACGTAAATTGAACAAATGTGATAGAATTACCCTGAAATCTTATATTAAACAAAATATAAAACGATCTAATCGGGACTCTGATTGCCCTATCATAGAAGTTTACTAGTGCATTTTACTCGCCCTTCCACGCGCTTTAAGATGCCGCCCAGCCCAGTACGCTATCTGAAATAGGAGCGACGTAAGTTGAACAAATGTGATAGAATTACGCTGAATTCTTAAATTAACCATAATATAAAATGATCTAATCGGATCTCTGTTTGCCCTACCCTAGAAGTTTAATAGTGCATTTTACTCGTTATTTCATGCGCTTTGAGATGCCGCTTATCCCAATACGCTATCTGAAATAGAAGCGATGTAAGTTGAACAAATGCGATAGAATTACGCTGAATCGTTATATTAACCGTAATTTAAAATGATATAGTCGGGTCTCTGTTTGCCTTATCCTAGAAGTTTAGTAGTACATTTTACTCGCCATTTCATGCGCTTTAAGATGCCGCTTAGCCCAATACGCTATCTGAAATAGGAGCGACGTAAATTGAACAAATGTGATAGAATTTGCATGAAATCTTATATAAAACAAAATATAAAATCATCTAATCGGGTCTCTGTTTGCCCTACCCTAGAAGTTTAATAGTGCATTTTACTCGTCATTTCATGCGCTTTGAGATGCCGCTTAGCCCAATACGCTATCTGAAATAGGAGCGACGTAAATTGCACAAATGTGATAGAATTACGCTGAATTCTTAAATTAACCATAATGTAAAATGATCTAACCGGGTCTCTATTCGCCCTAGCCTAGAAGTTTAATAGTGCATCTTATTCGCCATTTCATGCGCTTTGAGATGCCGCTTTGCCCAATACGCTATCTGAAATAGGAGCGACGTAAATTGAACAAATGTGATAGAATTTCCCTGAAATCTTATATTAAACAAAATATAAAATGATCTAATCGGGTCTCTGATTGCCCTATCATAGAAGTTTAGAAGTGCATTTTACTCGCCATTTCACGCGCTTTAAGATGCCGCCTAGCCCAGTACGCTATCTGAAATAGGAACGACGTAAATTGAACAAATGTGATAGAATTTTGCTGAATTCTTAAATTAACCATAATACAAAATGATGTAATCGGGTCTCTGTTCCCCCGACCCAAGAAGTTTAATAGTGCATTTTAGTCGAGATTTCTTGCGCTTTGAGATGCCGCTTAGCCCAATACGCTATCTGAAATATCAGCGACGTAAATTGAACAAATGTGAGAGAATTTCGCTGAATTCTTATATTAACCTTAATGTAAAATGATCTAATTGGGTCTCTGTTCGCCCTACCCTAGAAGATTAATAGTGCATTTCACTCGAGATTTCATGCGCTTTGAGATGCCGCTTAGCCCAATAAGCTATCTGAAATAGGAGCGACGTAAATTGGACAAATGTGATAGAATTTCGCTGAATTCTTATATTAACCAAAATATAAAATGATCTAATCGGGTCTCTGTTTGCCCTACTGTAGATGTTTAATAGTGCATTTTACTCGCCATTTCATGCGCTTTGAGATGCCGCTTAGCCCAATACGCTATCTGAAATAGGAGCGACGTAAATTGAACAAATGTGATAGAATTTCGCTGAATTCTTAAATTAACCTTAATATAAAATGATCTAATCGGGTCTCTGTTTGCCGTACCCTAGAAGTTTAATAGTGCATTTTACTCGTCATTTCATGCGCTTTGAGATGCCGCTTATCCCAATAAGCTATCTGAAATAGGAGCGACGTAAATTGAACAAATGTGATAGAATTTTCCTGAAATCTTATATTAAACAAAATATAAAATGATCTAATCGGGTCTCTTATTGCCCTACCATAGAAGTTTAGTAGTGCATTTTACTTGCCATTCCACGCGCTTTAAGATGCCGCCTAGCCCAGTACGCTATCTGAAATAGGAGCGACGTAAGTTGAACAAATGTGATAGAATTACGCTGAATTCTTAAATTAACCATAATATAAAATGATCTAATCGGGTCTCTGTTCCCCTACCCTAGAAGTTTAATAGTGCATTTCACTTGTCATTTCATTCGCCTCGAGGAGCCGCTTAGCCCAATAAGCTATCTGAAATAGGAGCCACGTGAATTGAAAAATGTGATAGAATTTCTCTGAATTCTTATATTAACCAAAATATAAAATGATCCAATCGGGTCTCTGATTGCCCTATCATAGAAGTTTAATAGTGCATTTTACTCGCCATTCCACGCGCTTTCAGTCGCCTCCTAGCCCAGTACGCTATCTGAAATAGGAGCGACGTAAATTGAACAAATGTGATAGAATTTTGCTGAATTCTTAAATTAACCATAATATAAAATGATCTAATCGGATCTCTGTTTGCCCTGCCCTAGAAGTTTAATAGAGCATTTTACTCGCCATTTCATGCGCTTTGAGATGCCGCTTAGCCCAATACGCTATCTGAAATAGGAGCGACGTAAATTGAACAAATGTGATAGAATTTTGCTGAATTCTTAAATTAACCATAATACAAAATGATGTAATCCGGTCTCTGTTCCCCCGACCCAAGAAGATTAATAGTGCATTTTCTTATATTAACGTTAATGTAAAATGATCTAGTCGCGTCTCTGTCTGCCTTATCCTAGGAGTTTAATAGTGCATTTCACTCGTCATTTCATGCGCTTTGAGATGCCGCTTAGCCCAATAAGCTATCTGAAACAGGAGCGATGTAAGTTGAACAAATGTGATAGAATTACGCTGAATTCTTATATTAACCGTAATTTAAAATGATCTAATCGGGTCTCTGTTTGCCTTATCCTAGAAGTTTAGTAGTACATTTTACTCGCCATTTCATGCGCTTTGAGATGCCGCTTAGCCCAAAGCGCTATCTGAAATAGGAGCGACGTAAATTGAACAAATATAATAGAATTTCGCTGAATTCTTAAATTAACCTTAATATAAAATGATCTAATCGGGTCTCTGTTTGCCCTACCCTAGAAGTTTAATAGTGCATTTTACTCCTCATTTCATGCGCTTTGAGATGCCTCTTAGCCCAATACGTTATCTGAAATAGGAGAGATGTAAATTGAACAACTGCGATAGTATTTCGCTGAATTCTTTTATTAACCATAATGTAAAATGATCTAATCGGGTCTCTGTTCGCCCTAGCCTAGAAGTTTAATAGTGCATTTTATTCGCCATTTCATGCGCTTCGAGATGCCGCTTAGCGCAATACGCTATCTGAAATAGGAGCGATGTAAATTGCACAAATGTGATAGAATTTTGCTGAATTCTTAAATTAACCATAATACAAAATGATGTAATCGGGTCTCTGTTCCCCCGACCCAAGAAGTTTAATAGTGCATTTTAGTAGAGATTTCTTGCGCTTTGAGATGCCGCTTAGCCCAATACGCTCTCTGAAATAGGAGCGACGTAAATTGAACAAATGTGATAGAATTTCCCTGAAATCTTATATTAAACAAAATATAAAATGATCTAATCGGGTCTCTGATTGCCCTATCATAGAAGTATAGTAGTGCATTTTACTCGCCATTTCACGCGCTTTAAGATGCCGCCTAGTCCAGTACGCTATCTGAAATAGGAACGACGTAAATTGAACAAATGTGATAGAATTTTGCTGACTTCTTAAATTAACCATAATACATAATGATGTAATCTGGTCTCTGTTCCCCCGACCCAAGAAGTTTAATAGTGCATTTTAGTCGAGATTTCTTGCGCTTTGAGATGCCGCTTAGCCCAATACACTATCTGAAATATCAGCGACGTAAATTGAACAAATGTGAGAGAATTTCGCTGAATTCTTATATTAACCTTAATGTAAAATGATCTAATTGGGTCTCTGTTCGCCCTACCCTAGAAGATTAATAGTGCATTTCACTCGAGATTTCATGCGCTTTGAGATGCCGCTTAGCCCATTAAGCTATCTGAAATAGGAGCGACGTAAATTGAACAAATGTGATAGAATTTCGCAGAATTCTTATATTAACCAAAATATAAAATGATCTAATCGGGTTTCTGTTTGCCCTACTGTAGATGTTTAATAGTGCATTTTACTCGCCATTTCATGCGCTTTGAGATGCCGCTTAGCCCAATACGCTATCTGAAATAGGAGCAACGTAAATTGAACAAATGTGATAGAATTTCGCTGAATTCTTAAATTAACCTTAATATAAAATGATCTAATCGGGTCTCTGTTTGCCGTACCCTAGAAGTTTAATAGTGCATTTTACTCGTCATTTCATGCGCTTTGAGATGCCGCTTAGCCCAATAAGCTATCTGAAATAGGAGCGACGTAAATTGAACAAATGTGATAGAATTTTGCTGAATTCTTAAATTAACCATAATATAAAATGATCTAATCGGATCTCTGTTTGCCCTGCCCTAGAAGTTTAATAGTGCATTTTACTCGCCATTTCATGCGCTTTGAGATGCCGCTTAGCCCAATACGCTATCTGAAATAGGAGCGACGTAAGTCGAACAAATGTGATAGAATTACGCTGAATTCTTTTATTAACCATAACGTAATATGATCAAATCGGGTCTCTGTTTGCCCTACCCTAGAAGTTTAATAGTGCATTTTACTCGCCATTTCTTGCGCTTTCAGATGCCGCTTAGCCCAATACGCTATCTGAAATATCAGCGACGTAAATTGAACAAATGTGACAGAATTTCGCTGAATTCTTAAATTAACCATAATACAAAATGATCTAATCGGATCTCTGTTTGCCCTACCCCAGAAGTTTATTAGTGCATTTTACTCGCCATTTCTTGCGCTTTGAGATGCCGCTTAGCCCAATACGCTGTCTGAAATATGAGCGACGTAAGTTGAACAAATGTGATAGAATTTCGCTGAATTCTTATATTAACCAAAATATAAAGTGATCTAATCGGCTCTCTGATTGCCCTATCATAGAAGTTTAGTAGTGCATTTTACTCGCCATTCCACGCGCTTTAAGATGCCGCCTAGCCCAATACGCTATCTGAAATAGGAGCGACGTAAATTGAACAAATGTGATAGAGTTTTGCTGAATTCTTAAATTAACCATAATACAAAATGATGTAATCTGGTCTCTGTTCCCCCGACCCAAGAAGTTTAATAGTGCATTTTCTTATATTAACGTTAATGTAAAATGATCTAGTCGCGTCTCTGTTTGCCTTATCCTAGGAGTTTAATAGTGCATTTCACTCGTCATTTCATGCGCTTTGAGATGCCGCTTAGCCCAATAAGCTATCTGAAACAGGAGCGATGTAAGTTGAACAAATGTGATAAAATTACGCTGAATTCTTATATTAACCGTAATTTAAAATGATCTAATCGGGTCCCTGTTTGCCTTATCCTAGAAGTTTAGTAGTACATTTTACTCGCCATTTCATGCGCTTTGAGATGCCGCTTAGCCCAATGCGCTATCTGAAATAGGAGCGACGTAAATTGAACAAATATGATAAAATTTCGCTGAATTCTTAAATTAACCTTAATATAAAATGATCTAATCGGGTCTCTGTTTGCCCTACCCTAGAAGTTTAATAGTGCATTTTACTCCTCATTTCATACGCTTTGAGATGCCTCTTAGCCCAATACGTTATCTGAAATAGGAGAGATGTAAATTGAACAACTGCGATAGAACTTCGCTGAATTCTTTTATTAACCATAATGTAAAATGATCTAATCGGGTCTCTGTTCGCCCTAGCCTAGAAGTTTAATAGTGCATTTCACTCGTCATTTCATGCGCTTTGAGATGCGGCTTAGCCCAATAAGCTATCTGAAATAGGAGCGACGTAAGTTGCACAACTGTGTAGATTTTCGCTGAATCCTTATATGAACCAAAATATAAAATGATCTAATAGGGACTCTGATTGCCCTTTCATAGAAGTTTAATAGTGCATTTTACTGGCCATTCCACGCGCTTTAAGATGCCGCTCAGCCCAATACGCTATCTGAAATAGGAGCCACGTAAATTGAAAAATGTGATAGAATTTCGCTGAATTCTTAATTTAACCATAATATTAAATCATCTAATCGGGTCTCTGTTTGCCCTACCATAGAAGTTTAATAGTGCATTTCACTCGTCATTTCATGCGCTTTGAGATGCCGCTTAGCCCAATAAGGTATCTGAAATAGGAGCGACGTAAATTGAACAAATGTGATAGAATTCCGCTGAATTCTTTTATTAACCAAAATATAAAATGATCTAATCGGGTCTCTGATTGCCCTATCATAGAAGTTTAATAGAGCATTTTACTCGCCATTCCACGCGCTTTAAGATGCCGCCTAGCCCAGTACGCTATCTGAAATAGGAGCGTTGTAAATTGAACAAATGTGATAGAATTTTGCTGAATTCTTAAATTAACCATAATACAAAATGATGTAATCGGGTCTCTGTTCCCCCAACCCAAGAAGTTTAATAGTGCATTTTTGTCGAGATTTATTGCGCTTTGAGATGCCGCTTAGCCCAATACGCTATCTGAAATATCAGCTACGTAAATTGAACAAGTGTGATAGAATTTCGCTGAATTCTTATATTAACGTTCATGTAAAATGATCTAATCGCGTCTCTGTTTGCCTTATCCTAGGAGTTTAATAGTGCATTTCACTCGTCATTTCATGCGCTTTGAGATGCCGCTTAGCCCAATACGCTATCTGAAATAGGAGCGACGTAAATTGCACAAATGTGATAGAATTTCGCTGAATTCTTTTATTAACCATAATGTAAAATGATCTAACCGGGTCTCTATTCGCCCTAGCCTAGAAGTTTAATAGTGCATCTTATTCGCCATTTCATGCGCTTTGAGATGCCGCTTAGCCCAATACGCTATCTGAAATAGGAGCGACGTAAATTGAACAAATGTGATAGAATTTCCCTGAAATCTTATATTAAACAAAATATAAAATGATCTAATCGGGTCTCTGATTGCCCTACTGTAGATGTTTAATAGTGCATTTTACTCGCCATTTCATGCGCTTTGAGATGCCGCTTAGCCCAATACGCTATCTGAAATAGGAGCAACGTAAATTGAACAAATGTGATAGAATTTCGCTGAATTCTTAAATTAACCTTAATATAAAATGATCTAATCGGGTCTCTGTTTGCCGTACCCTAGAAGTTTAATAGTGCATTTTACTCGTCATTTCATGCGCTTTGAGATGCCGCTTAGCCCAATAAGCTATCTGAAATAGGAGCGACGTAAATTGAACAAATGTGATAGAATTTTGCTGAATTCTTAAATTAACCATAATATAAAATGATCTAATCGGATCTCTGTTTGCCCTGCCCTAGAAGTTTAATAGTGCATTTTACTCGCCATTTCATGCGCTTTGAGATGCCGCTTAGCCCAATACGCTATCTGAAATAGGAGCGACGTAAGTCGAACAAATGTGATAGAATTTCGCTGAATTCTTATATTAACCATAATTTAAAATGATCTAATCGGGCCTCTGTTTGCCCTACCCTAGAAGTGTAATAGTGCGTTTTACTCGCCATTTCGTGCGCTTTAAGGTGCCGCATAGGCCAATACGCTATCTGAAATTGGACCTACGTAAATTGAACAAATGTGATAGAATTACACTGAATTCCTATGTTAACCATAATATAAAATGATCTAATCGCGTCTCTGATTGCCGTATCATAGAAGTTTAATAGTGCATTTTGCTCCGCATTTCATGCGCTTTAAAATGCCAGACAGCCCAATACGCTATCTGAAATTGGAGCAACGTAAATTGAACAAACGTGGTAGAATTACGGAGTATTCTTATATTAACCATAATATAATACGATCTATTCGGGTCTCAGATTGCCAAATCGTAGAAATTTAATTGTGCATTTAACTCGTCATTTCATGCGCTTTGAGGTGTCGTCTAGCCCAAAACGCTATCTGTAATAGGAGAGACATAAATTGAACAAATGTGATAGAATTACGCAGAATTCTTATATTAACCATAATATAGAATGGTCTAATGGGGTCTTTGATTGCCCTATCATAGAAGGTTAGTAATGCATTTTACTCGTCATTCCACGCGCTTTAATATGCCGCCTAGCCCAATACGCTATCTGAAATAGGAGCGACGTAAATTGAACAAATGTGATAGAATTTCGCCGAATTCTTAAATTAACCATAGTATAAAATGATCTAATCGGGTCTCTGTTTGCCCTACCCTAGAAGTTTAATAGCGCATTTTACTCGCCATTTCATGCGCTTTAAGGTGCCGGCTAGCCCAATACGCTATCTGAAATAGGAGCGACGTAAATTGAACAAATGTGATAGAATTACGCTGAATTCTTAAATTAACCGTAATATAAAATGATCTAATCGGGTCTCTGTTTGCCGTACCCTAGAAGTTTAATAGTGCATTTTACACGTCATTTCATGCGCTTTAAGGTGCCGCTTAGCCTAATACGCTATCTGAAACTGGAGCGACGTAAATTGAACAAATGAGATAGAATTTCGCAGAATTCTTATATTAACCATAATATAGAATGATCTCATCGGGTCTCTGATTGCCCTATCATAGAAGTTTAATAGTGCATTTTACTCGTCAGCCCATCCGCTTAAAGATGCCGCATAGCCCAATACGCTATCTGAAATTGGAGCTACGTAAATTGAACTGACGTTATAGAATGTCGCAGAATTCTTATATTAACAATAATATAATATGATACACTCGTGTCTCTGATTGCCCTATCATAGAAGTTTAATAGTGCATGTTACTCGTCATTTCATGAGCTTTAAGATGCCGCCTATCCCAAAACGCTATCTGAAATAGGAGCGTCGGAAATTGAACATATGTGATAGAATTACGCGGCATACTTATCTTAACCATAATTTAAAATGATCTAATCGAGTTTCTGATTGCCCTATCATAGAAGTTTAATAGTGCACTTTACTCGGCATTTCATGCGCTTTAAGGTGCTGTCTAGCCCAATACGCTATCTGAAGTTGGAGCGTCGTAAATTGAACAAATGTGATAGAATTACGCTGAATTCTTATATTAATCATAATATAAGATGACCTAATCGGGTCTCTGATTGCCCTATCCTAGAAGTTTAGTAGTGAATTTTACTCGACATTTCATGCGCTTTAAGGTGCCGTTTAGCCCAATACGCGATCTGAAATAGGAGCGTCGTAAATTGAAAAAATGTGATAGAATTACGCTGAATTCTTATATTAATCATAATATAAAATGACTTAATCGGGTCTCTGATTGCCGTATCCGAGAAGTTTAGTAGTGCATTTTGCTCAACATTACATGCGCCTTAAGATGCCGCATAGCCCAATACGCTATCTGAAATTGGAGCTACGTAAATTGAACTGACGTGATAGAATTTCGCAGAATTCTTATATTAACAATAATATAATATGATATATTCGGGTCTCTGATTGCCCTATCATAGAAGTTTAATAGTGCAGTTTACTCGTCATTTCAAGCGCGTTAAGGTGACGCTTAGCCCAATACGCTATCGGAAACTGGAGCGACGTAAATTGAACAAATGTGATAGAATTTCGCTGAATTCTTACATTAAACATAATATAGAATGTTCTAATCGGGTCTCTGAATGCCCTACCATAGATGGTTAATAGGGCATTTTACACGTCAGTCGATGCGCTTTAAGTTGCCGCCTATCCCAATACGCTATCTGAAATAGGAGCGACGTAAATTGAACAAATGTGATGGGATTACGCTGAATTCTTATATTAATCATAATATAAGATGACATAATCTGGTCTCTGATCGCCCTATCCTAGAAGTTTCGTAGTGCATTTTACTCGCCATTTCATGCGCCTTAAGATTTCGCTTAGCCCAATACGCGAACTGAAGTAGGAGCTACGTAAGTTGAACCAACGTGATAGAATTTCGCAGAATTCTTATATTAACAATAATATAATGTGATATACTCGTGTCTCCGATTGCCCTATCATAGAAGTTTAATAGTGCATGTTACTCGTCATTTCATGAGCATTAAGATGCCGTCTATCCCAATACGCTATCTGAAATAGGAGCGACATAAATTGAACAAATGTGATAGAATTACGCAGAATACTTATCTTAACGATAATTTAAAATGATCTAATCGGGTCTCTGATTGCCCTATCACAGAAGCTTAATAGTGCATTTTGCTCGTCATTTCATGCGCTTTCAGGTGCCGCTTAGCCCAATACACTGTCTGAAATAGGAGCGACGTAAATTGGGCAAATGTGATAGAATTTCGCTGAATTCTTATATTAACCATAATATAGAGTGATCTAATCGGGTCTCTGATTGCCCTATCCTAGAAGTTTAGTAGTGCGTTTTACTCGAAATTTCATGCGCTTTAAGGTGCCGCTTAGCCCAGTACGCTATCAGAAATAGCAGCGACGTAAGTTGAACAAATGCGACAGAATTAAGCTGAATTCTTATATTAACCATGATTTAAAGTGATCTAATCGGGTCTCTGATTGTCCTATCATAGAACTTTAATGGTGCATTTTAAGGTGCCGCCTAGCATAATATGCTATCTGAAATTGGAGCTACGTAAATTGAATAAGTGTGATAGAGTTTCACTGAATCCATAAATTAACCATAATATAAAATGATCTAATCGGGTCTCTGTTTGCCCTATCATAGAAGTTTATCAGTGCATTTTATTCGACCTTTCTTGCGCTTTGAGATGCCGCTTAGCCCAATACGCTATCTGAAATATGAGCGACGTAAATTGAACAAATGTGATAGAATTTCGCTGAATTCTTATATTAATCTTAATGAAAAATGATCTAATCGGGTCTGTGTTCGCCCTACCCTAGAAGTTTAATAGTGCATTTCACTCATCATTTCATGCGCTTTGAGATGCCGCTTAGCCCAATAAGCTATCTGAAATAGGAGAGACGTAAATTGAAGAAATGTGATAGAATTTCCCTGAATTCTTAAATTAACCATAATATAAAATGATCAAATCGGGTCTCTGTTTGCCCTACCCCAGAAGTTTATTAGTGCATTTTATTCGCCATTTCATGCGCTTTGAGATGCAGCTTAGCCCAATACGCTATCTGAAATATGAGCTACGTAAATTGAACAAATGTGAGAGAATTTCGCTGAATTCTTATATTAACCAAAATATAAAGTGATCTAATCGGTTCTCTGATTGCCCTATCATAGAAGTTTAGTAGTGCATTTTACTCGCCCTTCCACGCGCTTTAAGATGCCGCCTAGCACAGTACGCTATCTGAAATATCAGCGACGTAAATTGAACAAATGTGAGAGAATTTCGCTGAATTCTTATATTAACCTTAATGTAAAATGATCTAATTGGGTCTCTGTTCGCCCTACCCTAGAAGATTAATAGTGCATTTCACTCGGCATTTCATGCGCTTTGAGATGCCGCTTAGCCCAATACGCTATCTGAAATATGAGCGACGTAAATTGAACAAATGTGATAGAATTTCGCTGAATTCTTATATTAACGTTAATGTAAAATGATCTAATCGCGTCTCTGTTTGCCTTATCCTAGGAGTTTAATAGTGCATTTCACTCGTCATTTCATGCGCTTTGAGATGCCGCATAGCCCAATAAGCTATCTGAAACAGGAGCGATGTAAGTTGAACAAATGTGATAGAATTACGCTGAATTCTTATATTAATCATAATATAAGATGACCTAATCGGGTCTCCGATTGCCCTATCCGAGAAGTTTAATAGTGCATTTTGCTCGACATTTCATGCGTCTTAAGATGCCGCATAGCCGAATACGCTATCTGAAATTGGAGCTACGTAAATTGAACAAACGTGATAGAATTACGCAGAATTCTTATATTAACAATAATATAATATGATATATTCGGGTCTCTGATTGCCCTATCATAGAAGTTTAATAGTGCATTTTACTCGTCATTTCATGCGCTTTAAGGTGCCTCCCAGCCCAATACATTATGTAAAATAGGAGCGACATAAATTCAACAAATGTGATAGAATTAGGCAGAATCCTTATATTAACCATAATATAGACTGATTTAGTCGGGTCTCTGATTGCCCTATCATAGAAGCTTAATAGAGCATTTTACTGGTCATTCCATGCGCTTTATGGTGCCGCCTATCACAATGCGCTATCTGAAATAGGAGCGACGTAAGTTGAAAAATGTGATAAAATTACGCTGAATTCTTATATTACCAATAATATAAAATGATCTAATCGGGTCTCTGATTGCCCTATCATAGAAGTTAAATACTGCATTTTACTCGTCATTTCATGCGCTTTGGGGTGCCGCTTAGCCCAATACGCTATCTGAAACTGGAGCGACGTAAATTGAACAAATGTGATAGAATTTCGCTGAATTCTTATATTAACCATAATATAGAATGATCTAATTGGGTCTCTGATTGCCCTATCATAGAAGTTTAATAGTTCATTTTACTCGTCAGTCCATGCGCTTTAAGATGCTGCCTATCCCAATACGCTATCTGAAATAGGAGCGATGTAAATTGCACAAATGCGATAGAATTTCGCTGAATTCTTTTATTAACCATCATGTAAAATAATCTAATAGGGTCTCTGTTCGCCCTAGCCTAGAAGTTTAATAGTGCATTTTATTCGCCATTTCATGCGCTTTGAGATTCCGCTTAGACCAATACGCTATCTGAAATAGGAGCGACGTAAATTGAACAAATGTGATAGAATTTCCCTGAAATCTTATATTAAACAAAATATAAAATGATCTAATCGGTTCTCCGATTACCCTATCATAGAAGTTTGGTAGTGCATTTTACTCGTCATTTCATGCGCTTTGAGATGACGCTTAGCCCAATACGCTATCTGAAATAGGAGAGATGTAAATTGAACAAATGTGATAGAATTTCGCTGAATCCTTATATTAACCAAAATATAAAATGATCTAATAGGGACTCTCATTGCCCTATCATAGAAGTATAATAGTGCATTTTACTCGCCCTTCCACGCGCTTTAAGATGCCGCCTAGCCCAGTACGCTATCTGAAATTGGAGCGCCGTAAGTTGAACAAATGTGATAGAGTTTCGCTGAATTCTTATATTAATCTTCATGTAAAATGATGTAATCGGGTGTCTGTTCGCCCTACCCTAGAAGTTTAATAGTGCATTTCACTTGTCATTTCATTCGCCTTGAGAAGCCGCTTAGCCCAATAAGCTATCTGAAATAGGAGCCACGTAAATTGAACAAATGTGATAGAATTTCCCTGAATTCTTATATTAACCAAAATATAAAATGATCTAATCGGGTCTCTGATTGCCCTATCATAGAAGTTTAATAGTGCATTTTCCTCGCCATTCCACGCGCTTTAACATGCCGCCTAGCACAGTACACTATCTGAAATAGGAACAACGTAAATTGAACAAATGTGATAGAATTTTGCTGAATTCTTAAATTAACCATAATATAAAATGATCTAATCGGATCTCTGTTTGCCCTGCCCTAGAAGTTTAATAGTGCATTTTACTCGCCATTTCATGCGCTTTGAGATGCCGCTTAGCCCAATACGCTATCTGAAGTAGGAGCGACGTAAGTTGAAAAATGTGATAGAATTACGCTGAATTCTTTTATTAACCATAACGTAAAATGATCAAATCGGGTCTCTGTTTGCCCTACCCTAGAAGTATAATAGTGCATTTTACTCGCCATTTCTTGCGCTTTGAGATGCCGCTAGTCCAATACGCTATCTGAAATATCAGCGACGTAAATTGAACAAATGTGAGAGAATTTCGCTGAATTCTTATATTAACCAAAATATAAAGTGATCTAATCGGCTCTCTGATTGCCCTATCATAGAAGTTTACCAGTCCATTTGACTCGCCCTTCCACGCGCTTTAAGATGCCGCCTAGCCCAGTACGCTATCTGAAATAGGAGCGACGTAAGTTGAACAAATGTGATAGAATTACGCTGAATTCTTAAATTAACCATAATATAAAATGATCTAATCGGATCTCTGTTTGCCCTACCCTAGAAGTTTAATAGTGCATTTTACTCGACATTTCTTGCGCTTTGAGATGCCGCTTAGCCCAATGCGCTATCTGAAATATCAGCGACGGAAATTGAACAAATGTGAGAGAATTTCGCTGAATTCTTATATTAACCTTAATGTAAAATGATCTAATCGGGTCTCTGTTCGCCCTACCCTAGAAGATTAATAGTGCATTTCACTCGACATGTCATGCGCTTTGAGATGCCGCTTAGCCCAATACGCTCTCTGAAATAGGAGCGACGTAAATTGAACAAATGTGATAGAATTTCGCTGAATTCTTATATTTACCAAAATATAAGGTGATTTATTCGGCTCTCTGATTGCCCTATCATAGAAGTTTAGTAGTGCACTTTACTCGCCCTTCCACGCGCTTTAAGATGCCGCCTAGCACAGTACGCTATCTGGAATAGGAGCGATGTAAATTGAACAAATGTGATAGAATTTCGCTGAATTATTGTATCAACCTTAATGTAAAATGATCTATTCGGGTTTCCGTTGGCCCTACCCGAGAAGTTTAATAGTGCATTTCACTCGTCATTTCATGCGCTTTGAGATGCCGCTTAGCCCAATAAGGTATCTGAAATAGGAGCGACGTAAATTGAACAAATGTGATAGAATTTCGCTGAATTCTTTTATTAACCAAAAAATAAGATGATCTAATCGGGTCTATGATTGCCCTATCATAGAAGTTTAATAGAGCATTTTACTCGCCATTCCACGCGCTTTAAGATGCCGCCTAGCCCAGTACGCTATCTAAAATAGGAGCGACGTACATTGAACAGATGTGATAGAATTTTGCTGAATTCTTAAATTAACCATAATATAAAATGATGTAATCGGGTCTCTGTTCGCCCGACCCAAGAAGTTTAATAGTGCATTTCACTCGCCATTTCATGCGCTTTGAGATACCGCTTAGCACAATACGCTATCTGAAATAGGAGCGACGTAAATTGAACAAATGTGATAGAATTTCCCTGAAATCTTATATTAAACAAAATATAAAACGATCTAATCGGGACTCTGATTGCCCTACCATAGAAGTTTACCAGTGCATTTTACTCGCCCTTCCACGCGCTTTAAGATGCCGCCTAGCCCAGTACGCTGTCTGAAATAGGAGCGACGTAAGTTGAACAAATGTGATAGAATTACGCTGAATTCTTAAATTAACCATAATATAAAATGATCTAATCGGATCTCTGTTTGCCCTACCCTAGAAGTTTAATAGTGCATTTTACTCGTTATTTCATGCGCTTTGAGATGCCGCTTATCCCAATACGCTATCTGAAATAGAAGCGATGTAAGTTGAACAAATGTGATAGAATTACGCTGAATTCTTATATTAACCGTAATTTAAAATGATCTAATCGGGTCTCTGTTTGCCTTATCCTAGAAGTTTAGCAGTACATTTTACTCGCCATTTCATGCGCTTTGAGATGCCGCTTAGCCCAATACGCTATCTGAAAAAGGAGCGACGTAAATTGAACAAATATGATAGAATTTCGCTGAATTCTTAAATTAACCTTAATATAAAATGATCTAATCGGGTCTCTGTTTGCCCGACCCAAGAAGTTTAATAGTGCATTTTACTCCTCATTTCATACGCTTTGAGATGCCTCTTAGCCCAATACGTTATCTGAAATAGGAGAGATGTAAATTGAACAACTGCGATAGAATTTCGCTGAATTCTTTTATTAACCATAATGTAAAATGATCTAATCGGGTCTCTGTTCGCCCTAGCCTAGAAGTTTAATAGTGCATTTTATTCGCCATTTCATGCGCTTTGAGATGCCGCTTAGCCCAATACGCTATCTGAAATAGGAGCGACGTAAGTCGAACAAATGTGATAGAATTACGCTGAATTCTTTTATTAACCATAACGTAATATGATCAAATCGGGTCTCTGTTTGCCCTACCCTAGAAGTTTAATAGTGCATTTTACTCGCCATTTCTTGCGCTTTCAGATGCCGCTTAGCCCAATACGCTATCTGAAATATCAGCGACGTAAATTGAACAAATGTGACAGAATTTCGCTGAATTCTTAAATTAACCATAATACAAAATGATCTAATCGGATCTCTGTTTGCCCTACCCTAGAAGTTTATTAGTGCATTTTACTCGCCATTTCTTGCGCTTTGAGATGCCGCTTAGCCCAATACGCTATCTGAAATATGAGCGACGTAAGTTGAACAAATGTGATTGAATTTCGCTGAATTCTTATATTAACCAAAACATAAAGTGATCTAATCGGCTCTCTGATTGCCCTATCATAGAAGTGTAGTAGTGCATTTTACTCGCCATTCCACGCGCTTTAAGATGCCGCCTAGCCCAATACGCTATCTGAAATAGGAGCGACGTAAATTGAACAAATGTGATAGAATTTTGCTGAATTCTTAAATTAACCATAATACAAAATGATGTAATCGGGTCTCTGTTCCCCCGACCCAAGAAGTTTAATAGTGCATTTTCTTATATTAACGTTAATGTAAAATGATCTAGTCGCGTCTCTGTTTGCCTTATCCTAGGAGTTTAATAGTGCATTTCACTCGTCATTTCATGCGCTTTGAGATGCCGCTTAGCCCAATAAGCTATCTGAAACAGGAGCGATGTAAGTTGAACAAATGTGATAGAATTACGCTGAATTCTTATATTAACCGTAATTTAAAATGATCTAATCGGGTCTCTGTTTGCCTTATCCTAGAAGTTTAGTAGTACATTTTACTCGTCATTTCATGCGCTTTGAGATGCCGCTTAGCACAATACGCTATCTGAAATAGGAGCGATGTAAACTGCACAAATGTGATAGAATTTCGCTGAATTCTTTTATTAAGCATAATGTAAAATGATCTAACCGGGTCTCTATTCGCCCTAGCCTAGAAGTTTAATAGTGCATCTTATTCGCCATTTCATGCGCTTTGAGATGCCGCTTAGCCCAATACGCTATCTGAAATAGGAGCGACGTAAGTTGAACAAATGTGATAGAATTTCGCTGAATTCTTAAATTAACGTTAATGTAAAATGATCTAATCGCGTCTCTGTTTGCCTTGTCCTAGGAGTGTAATAGTGCATTTGACTCGTCATATCATGCGCTTTGAGATGCCGCTTAGCTCAATACGTTGTCTGAAATAGGAGCGACGTAAGTTGAACAAATGTGATAGAATTACGCTGAATT
This sequence comes from Macropis europaea, assembly GCA_916610135.2. Classification (NCBI taxonomy): domain Eukaryota; kingdom Metazoa; phylum Arthropoda; class Insecta; order Hymenoptera; family Melittidae; genus Macropis; species Macropis europaea. The sequence goes on from CAKAJE020000389.1 coordinate 28,692, forward strand.
CTTATATTAACCTTAATGTAAAATGATCTAATCGGGTCTCTGTTCGCCCTACCCTAGAAGATTAATAGTGCATTTCACTCGACATTTCATGCGCTTTGAGATGCCGCTTAAGCCAATACGCTCTCTGAAATAGGAGCGACGTAAATTGAACAAATGTGATAGAATTTCGCTGAATTATTGTATCAACCTTAATGTAAAATGATCTAATCGGGTTTCCGTTCGCCCTACCCTAGAAGTTTAACAGGGCATTTCACTCGTCATTTCATGCGCTTTGAGATGCCGCTTAGCCCAATACGCTATCTGAAATAGGAGCGACGTAAATTGAACAAATGTGATAGAATTTCGCTGAATTCTTATATTAACCTTCATGTAAAATGATCTAATCGGGTCTCTGTTCGCCCTACCCTAGAAGTTTAATAGTGCATTTCACTTGTCATTTCATTCGCTTTGAGAAGCCGCTTAGCCCAATAAGCTATCTGAAATAGGAGCCACGTAAATTGAACAAATGTGATAGAATTTCTCTGAATTCTTATATTAACCAAAATATAAAATGATCCAATCGGGTCTCTGATTGCCCTATCATAGAAGTTTAATAGTGCATTTTACTCGCCATTCCACGCGCTTTCAGGTGCCTCCTAGCCCAGTACGCTATCTGAAATAGGAGCGACTTAAATTGAACAAATGTGATAGAATTTCCCTGAATTCTTATATTAACCAAAATATAAAATCATCTATACGGGTCTGTGATTGCCCTATCATAGAAGTTTAATAGTGCATTTTCCTCGCCATTTCATGCGCTTTGAGATGCCGCTTAGCCCAATACGGTATCTGAAATAGGAGCGACGTAAGTTGAACACATGTGATAGAATTACGCTGAATTCTTAAATTAACCATAATATAAAATGATGTAACCGCGTCTCTGTTCGCCCGACCCAAGAAGTTTAATAGTGCATTTCACTCGTCATTTCATGCGCTTTGAGATACCGCTTAGCACAATACGCTATCTGAAACCGGAGCGACGTAAATTGAACAAATGTGATAGAATTACCCTGAAATCTTATATTAAACAAAATATAAAACGATCTAATCGGGACTCTGATTGCCCTATCATAGAAGTTTACTAGTGCATTTTACTCGCCCTTCCACGCGCTTTAAGATGCCGCCCAGCCCAGTACGCTATCTGAAATAGGAGCGACGTAAGTTGAACAAATGTGATAGAATTACGCTGAATTCTTAAATTAACCATAATATAAAATGATCTAATCGGATCTCTGTTTGCCCTACCCTAGAAGTTTAATAGTGCATTTTACTCGTTATTTCATGCGCTTTGAGATGCCGCTTATCCCAATACGCTATCTGAAATAGAAGCGATGTAAGTTGAACAAATGCGATAGAATTACGCTGAATCGTTATATTAACCGTAATTTAAAATGATCTAATCGGGTCTCTGTTTGCCTTATCCTAGAAGTTTAGTAGTACATTTTACTCGCCATTTCATGCGCTTTGAGATGCCGCTTAGCCCAATACGCTATCTGAAATAGGAGCGACGTAAATTGAACAAATGTGATAGAATTTGCATGAAATCTTATATAAAACAAAATATAAAATCATCTAATCGGGTCTCTGTTTGCCCTACCCTAGAAGTTTAATAGTGCATTTTACTCGTCATTTCATGCGCTTTGAGATGCCGCTTAGCCCAATACGCTATCTGAAATAGGAGCGACGTAAATTGAACAAATGTGATAGAATTACGCTGAATTCTTAAATTAACCATAATGTAAAATGATCTAACCGGGTCTCTATTCGCCCTAGCCTAGAAGTTTAATAGTGCATCTTATTCGCCATTTCATGCGCTTTGAGATGCCGCTTAGCCCAATACGCTATCTGAAATAGGAGCGACGTAAATTGAACAAATGTGATAGAATTTCCCTGAAATCTTATATTAAACAAAATATAAAATGATCTAATCGGGTCTCTGATTGCCCTATCATAGAAGTTTAGTAGTGCATTTTACTCGCCATTTCACGCGCTTTAAGATGCCGCCTAGCCCAGTACGCTATCTGAAATAGGAACGACGTAAATTGAACAAATGTGATAGAATTTTGCTGAATTCTTAAATTAACCATAATACAAAATGATGTAATCGGGTCTCTGTTCCCCCGACCCAAGAAGTTTAATAGTGCATTTTAGTCGAGATTTCTTGCGCTTTGAGATGCCGCTTAGCCCAATACGCTATCTGAAATATCAGCGACGTAAATTGAACAAATGTGAGAGAATTTCGCTGAATTCTTATATTAACCTTAATGTAAAATGATCTAATTGGGTCTCTGTTCGCCCTACCCTAGAAGATTAATAGTGCATTTCACTCGAGATTTCATGCGCTTTGAGATGCCGCTTAGCCCAATAAGCTATCTGAAATAGGAGCGACGTAAATTGGACAAATGTGATAGAATTTCGCTGAATTCTTATATTAACCAAAATATAAAATGATCTAATCGGGTCTCTGTTTGCCCTACTGTAGATGTTTAATAGTGCATTTTACTCGCCATTTCATGCGCTTTGAGATGCCGCTTAGCCCAATACGCTATCTGAAATAGGAGCGACGTAAATTGAACAAATGTGATAGAATTTCGCTGAATTCTTAAATTAACCTTAATATAAAATGATCTAATCGGGTCTCTGTTTGCCGTACCCTAGAAGTTTAATAGTGCATTTTACTCGTCATTTCATGCGCTTTGAGATGCCGCTTATCCCAATAAGCTATCTGAAATAGGAGCGACGTAAATTGAACAAATGTGATAGAATTTTCCTGAAATCTTATATTAAACAAAATATAAAATGATCTAATCGGGTCTCTTATTGCCCTACCATAGAAGTTTAGTAGTGCATTTTACTTGCCATTCCACGCGCTTTAAGATGCCGCCTAGCCCAGTACGCTATCTGAAATAGGAGCGACGTAAGTTGAACAAATGTGATAGAATTACGCTGAATTCTTAAATTAACCATAATATAAAATGATCTAATCGGGTCTCTGTTCCCCTACCCTAGAAGTTTAATAGTGCATTTCACTTGTCATTTCATTCGCCTCGAGGAGCCGCTTAGCCCCATAAGCTATCTGAAATAGGAGCCACGTGAATTGAAAAATGTGATAGAATTTCTCTGAATTCTTATATTAACCAAAATATAAAATGATCCAATCGGGTCTCTGATTGCCCTATCATAGAAGTTTAATAGTGCATTTTACTCGCCATTCCACGCGCTTTCAGTCGCCTCCTAGCCCAGTACGCTATCTGAAATAGGAGCGACGTAAATTGAACAAATGTGATAGAATTTTGCTGAATTCTCAAATTAACCATAATATAAAATGATCTAATCGGATCTCTGTTTGCCCTGCCCTAGAAGTTTAATAGAGCATTTTACTCGCCATTTCATGCGCTTTGAGATGCCGCTTAGCCCAATACGCTATCTGAAATAGGAGCGACGTAAATTGAACAAATGTGATAGAATTTTGCTGAATTCTTAAATTAACCATAATACAAAATGATGTAATCCGGTCTCTGTTCCCCCGACCCAAGAAGATTAATAGTGCATTTTCTTATATTAACGTTAATGTAAAATGATCTAGTCGCGTCTCTGTCTGCCTTATCCTAGGAGTTTAATAGTGCATTTCACTCGTCATTTCATGCGCTTTGAGATGCCGCTGAGCCCAATAAGCTATCTGAAACAGGAGCGATGTAAGTTGAACAAATGTGATAGAATTACGCTGAATTCTTATATTAACCGTAATTTAAAATGATCTAATCGGGTCTCTGTTTGCCTTATCCTAGAAGTTTAGTAGTACATTTTACTCGCCATTTCATGCGCTTTGAGATGCCGCTTAGCCCAAAGCGCTATCTGAAATAGGAGCGACGTAAATTGAACAAATATAATAGAATTTCGCTGAATTCTTAAATTAACCTTAATATAAAATGATCTAATCGGGTCTCTGTTTGCCCTACCCTAGAAGTTTAATAGTGCATTTTACTCCTCATTTCATGCGCTTTGAGATGCCTCTTAGCCCAATACGTTATCTGAAATAGGAGAGATGTAAATTGAACAACTGCGATAGTATTTCGCTGAATTCTTTTATTAACCATAATGTAAAATGATCTAATCGGGTCTCTGTTCGCCCTAGCCTAGAAGTTTAATAGTGCATTTTATTCGCCATTTCATGCGCTTCGAGATGCCGCTTAGCGCAATACGCTATCTGAAATAGGAGCGATGTAAATTGCACAAATGTGATAGAATTTTGCTGAATTCTTAAATTAACCATAATACAAAATGATGTAATCGGGTCTCTGTTCCCCCGACCCAAGAAGTTTAATAGTGCATTTTAGTCGAGATTTCTTGCGCTTTGAGATGCCGCTTAGCCCAATACGCTATCTGAAATAGGAGCGACGTAAATTGAACAAATGTGATAGAATTTCCCTGAAATCTTATATTAAACAAAATATAAAATGATCTAATCGGGTCTCTGATTGCCCTATCATAGAAGTATAGTAGTGCATTTTACTCGCCATTTCACGCGCTTTAAGATGCCGCCTAGTCCAGTACGCTATCTGAAATAGGAACGACGTAAATTGAACAAATGTGATAGAATTTTGCTGACTTCTTAAATTAACCATAATACATAATGATGTAATCTGGTCTCTGTTCCCCCGACCCAAGAAGTTTAATAGTGCATTTTAGTCGAGATTTCTTGCGCTTTGAGATGCCGCTTAGCCCAATACACTATCTGAAATATCAGCGACGTAAATTGAACAAATGTGAGAGAATTTCGCTGAATTCTTATATTAACCTTAATGTAAAATGATCTAATTGGGTCTCTGTTCGCCCTACCCTAGAAGATTAATAGTGCATTTCACTCGAGATTTCATGCGCTTTGAGATGCCGCTTAGCCCAATAAGCTATCTGAAATAGGAGCGACGTAAATTGGACAAATGTGATAGAATTTCGCAGAATTCTTATATTAACCAAAATATAAAATGATCTAATCGGGTCTCTGTTTGCCCTACTGTAGATGTTTAATAGTGCATTTTACTCGCCATTTCATGCGCTTTGAGATGCCGCTTAGCCCAATACGCTATCTGAAATAGGAGCAACGTAAATTGAACAAATGTGATAGAATTTCGCTGAATTCTTAAATTAACCTTAATATAAAATGATCTAATCGGGTCTCTGTTTGCCGTACCCTAGAAGTTTAATAGTGCATTTTACTCGTCATTTCATGCGCTTTGAGATGCCGCTTAGCCCAATAAGCTATCTGAAATAGGAGCGACGTAAATTGAACAAATGTGATAGAATTTTGCTGAATTCTTAAATTAACCATAATATAAAATGATCTAATCGGATCTCTGTTTGCCCTGCCCTAGAAGTTTAATAGTGCATTTTACTCGCCATTTCATGCGCTTTGAGATGCCGCTTAGCCCAATACGCTATCTGAAATAGGAGCGACGTAAGTCGAACAAATGTGATAGAATTACGCTGAATTCTTTTATTAACCATAACGTAATATGATCAAATCGGGTCTCTGTTTGCCCTACCCTAGAAGTTTAATAGTGCATTTTACTCGCCATTTCTTGCGCTTTCAGATGCCGCTTAGCCCAATACGCTATCTGAAATATCAGCGACGTAAATTGAACAAATGTGACAGAATTTCGCTGAATTCTTAAATTAACCATAATACAAAATGATCTAATCGGATCTCTGTTTGCCCTACCCCAGAAGTTTATTAGTGCATTTTACTCGCCATTTCTTGCGCTTTGAGATGCCGCTTAGCCCAATACGCTGTCTGAAATATGAGCGACGTAAGTTGAACAAATGTGATAGAATTTCGCTGAATTCTTATATTAACCAAAATATAAAGTGATCTAATCGGCTCTCTGATTGCCCTACCATAGAAGTTTAGTAGTGCATTTTACTCGCCATTCCACGCGCTTTAAGATGCCGCCTAGCCCAATACGCTATCTGAAATAGGAGCGACGTAAATTGAACAAATGTGATAGAATTTTGCTGAATTCTTAAATTAACCATAATACAAAATGATGTAATCGGGTCTCTGTTCCCCCGTCCCAAGAAGTTTAATAGTGCATTTTCTTATATTAACGTTAATGTAAAATGATCTAGTCGCGTCTCTGTTTGCCTTATCCTAGGAGTTTAATAGTGCATTTCACTCGTCATTTCATGCGCTTTGAGATGCCGCTTAGCCCAATAAGGTATCTGAAACAGGAGCGATGTAAGTTGAACAAATGTGATAGAATTACGCTGAATTCTTATATTAACCGTAATTTAAAATGATCTAATCGGGTCTCTGTTTGCCTTATCCTAGAAGTTTAGTAGTACATTTTACTCGCCATTTCATGCGCTTTGAGATGCCGCTTAGCCCAATGCGCTATTTGAAATAGGAGCGACGTAAATTGAACAAATATGATAGAATTTCGCTGAATTCTTAAATTAACCTTAATATAAAATGATCTAATCGGGTCTCTGTTTGCCCTACCCTAGAAGTTTAATAGTGCATTTTACTCCTCATTTCATACGCTTTGAGATGCCTCTTAGCCCAATACGTTATCTGAAATAGGAGAGATGTAAATTGAACAACTGCGATAGAACTTCGCTGAATTCTTTTATTAACCATAATGTAAAATGATCTAATCGGGTCTCTGTTCGCCCTAGCCTAGAAGTTTAATAGTGCATTTCACTCGTCATTTCATGCGCTTTGAGATGCGGCTTAGCCCAATAAGCTATCTGAAATAGGAGCGACGTAAGTTGAACAACTGTGTAGATTTTCGCTGAATCCTTATATGAACCAAAATATAAAATGATCTAATAGGGACTCTGATTGCCCTTTCATAGAAGTTTAATAGTGCATTTTACTGGCCATTCCACGCGCTTTAAGATGCCGCTCAGCCCTATACGCTATCTGAAATAGGAGCCACGTAAATTGAACAAATGTGATAGAATTTCGCTGTATTCTTAATTTAACCATAATATTAAATGATCTAATCGGGTCTCTGTTTGCCCTACCCTAGAAGTTTAATAGTGCATTTCACTCGTCATTTCATGCGCTTTGAGATGCGGCTTAGCCCAATAAGCTATCTGAAATAGGAGCGACGTAAGTTGAACAATTGTGTAGATTTTCGCTGAATCCTTATATGAACCAAAATATAAAATGATCTAATAGGGACTCTGATTGCCCTTTCATAGAAGTTTAATAGTGCATTTTACTGGCCATTCCACGCGCTTTAAGATGCCGCTCAGCCCAATACGCTATCTGAAATAGGAGCCACGTAAATTGAACAAATGTGATAGAATTTCGCTGAATTCTTAATTTAACCATAATATTAAATGATCTAATCGGGTCTCTGTTTGCCCTACCCTAGAAGTTTAATAGTGCATTTCACTCGTCATTTCATGCGCTTTGAGATGCCGCTTAGCCCAATAAGGTATCTGAAATAGGAGCGACGTAAATTGAACAAATGTGATAGAATTCCGCTGAATTCTTTTATTAACCAAAATATAAAATGATCTAATCGGGTCTCTGATTGCTCTATCATAGAAGTTTAATAGAGCATTTTACTCGCCATTCCACGCGCTTTAAGATGCCGCCTAGCCCAGTACGCTATCTGAAATAGGAGCGTTGTAAATTGAACAAATGTGATAGAATTTTCTGAATTCTTAAATTAACCATAATACAAAATGATGTAATCGGGTCTCTGTTCCCCCAACCCAAGAAGTTTAATAGTGCATTTTTGTCGAGATTTATTGCGCTTTGAGATGCCGCTTAGCCCAATACGCTATCTGAAATATCAGCTACGTAAATTGAACAAATGTGAGAGAATTTCGCTGAATTCTTATATTAACCTTAATGTAAAATGATCTAATTGGGTCTCTGTTCGCCCTACCCTAGAAGATTAATAGTGCATTTCACTCGAAATTTCATGCGCTTTGAGATGCCGCTTAGCCCAATACGCTATCTGAAATATGAGCGACGTAAATTGAACAAGTGTGATAGAATTTCGCTGAATTCTTATATTAACGTTCATGTAAAGTGATCTAATCGCGTCTCTGTTTGCCTTATCCTAGGAGTTTAATAGTGCATTTCACTCGTCATTTCATGCGCTTTGAGATGCCGCTTAGCCCAATAAGGTACCTGAAATAGGAGCGACGTAAATTGAACAAATGTGATAGAATTTCCCTGAAATCTTATATTAAACAAACTATAAAACGATCTAATCGGGACTCTGATTGCCCTATCATAGAAGTTTAATAGTGTATTTTCCTCGCCATTCCACGCGCTTTAAGATGCCGCCTGGCCCAGTACACTATCTGAAATAGGAACAACGTAAATTGAACAAATGTGATAGAATTTTGCTGAATTCTTAAATTAATCATAATATAAAATGATCTAATCGGATCTCTGTTTGCCCAGCCCTAGGAGTTTATTAGTGCATTTTACTCGCCATTTCATGCGCTTTGCGATGCCGATTAGCCCAATACGCTATCTGAAATAGGAGCGACGTAAGTTGAACAAATGTGATAGAATTACGCTGAATTCTTTTATTAACCATAACGTAAAATGATCAAATCGGGTCTCTGTTTGCCCTACCCTAGAAGTTTAATAGTGCATTTTCCTCGCCATTTCTTGCGCTTTGAGATGCCGCTTAGCCCAATACGCTATCTGAAATATCAGCGACGTAAATTGAACAAATGTGAGAGAATTTCGCTGAATTCTTATATTAACCAAAATATAAAGTGATCTAATCGGCTCTCTGATTGCCCTATCATAGAAGTTTAGTAGTGCATTTTACTCGCCATTCCACGCGCTTTAAGATGCCGCCTAGCCCAGTACGCTATCTGAAATAGGAGCGACGTAAATTGAACAAATGTGATAGGATTTTGCAGAATTCTTAAATTAACCATAATACAAAATGATGTAATCGGGTCTCTGTTCCCCCGACCCAGGAAGTTTAATAGTGCATTTTAGTCGAGATTTCTTGCGCTTTGAGATGCCGCTTAGCCCAATACGCTATCTGAAATATCAGCGACGTAAATTGAACAAGTGTGATAGAATTTCGCTGAATTCTTATATTAACGTTAATGTAAAATGATCTAATCGCGTTTCTGTTTGCCTTATCCAAGGAGTTTAATAGTGCATTTCACTCGTCATTTCATGCGCTTTGAGATGCCGCTTAGCCCAATTAGCTATCTGAAATAGGAGCGACGTAAATTGGACAAATGTGACAGAATTTCGTTAAATTCTTATATTAACCAAAATATAAAATGATCTAATCGGGTCTCTGTTTGCCCTACCCTGGAAGTTTAATAGTGCATTTTACTCGCCATTTCATGCGCTTTGAGATGCCGCTTCGCCCAATACGCTATCTGAAGTAGGAGCGACGTAAATTGAACAAATGTGATAGAATTTCGCTGAATTCTTAAATTAACCATAATATAAAATGATATAATCGGGTCTCTGTTTACCCTACCCTAGAAGTTTAATAGTGCATTTCACGCGTCATTTGATGCGCTTTGAGATGCCGATTAGCGCAATAAGGTATCTGGAATAGGAGCAACGTAAATTGAACAAATGTGATAGAATTTCGATGAATTCTTATACTAACCAAAATATAAAATGATCTAATCGGGACTCTGATTGCCCTATCATAGAAGTTTACTAGTGCATTTTACTCGCCCTTCCACGCGCTTTAAGATGCCGCCTAGCCCAGTACGCTATCTGAAATAGGAGCGACGTAAGTTGAACAAATGTGATAGAATTTCGCTGAATTCTTAAATTAACCATAATATAAAATGATGTAATCGGATCTCTGTTCGCCCTACCCAAGAAGTTTAATAGTGCATTTCACTCGTCATTTCATGCGCTTTGAGATGTCGCTTAGCCCAATACGCTATCTGAACTGGGAGCGACGTAAATTGAACAAATGTGATAGAATTTCGCTGAATCCTTATATTAACCATAATATTAGATGACCTAATCGGGTCGCTGTTAGCCCTATCCGAGAAGTTTGGTAGTTCATTTTACTCGACATTTCATGCGCTTTCAGATGCCGCCTAGCCCAATACGCTATCTGAAATAGGAGCGATATAAATTGAACAAATGTGATAAAATTACGCAGAAATCTTATATTAACAATAATATAAAGTGATCTAATCGGTTCTCTGATTGCCCTATCCGAGAAGTTTAGTAGTGCATTTTACTCGACATACCATGCGCTTTAAGATGTCGCCTTGCCCAATACGCTATCTGAAATTGGGGCGACGTAAATTGAACAAATGTGATAAAATTACACTGAATTCTTATATTAACAATAATATAAAATGATCTAATCGGGTCTCTGATTGCCCTATCATAGAAGTTTAATAGTACATTTTACTCGTCATTTCATGCGCTTTAAGATGCCGTCTAGCCCAATACACTATCTGAAGTTGGAGCTACGTAAATTGAACAAACGTGATAAAATTACGCAGAATTCTTAAATTAACCATAATATAATATGCTCTACTCGGGTCTCTGATTGCCCTATCATAGAAGTTTAATAGTGCATTTTACTCGTCATTTCGTGCTCTTTAAGGTGCCAGACAGCCCAATACGCTATCTGAAATAGGAGCGACGTAAATTGAGCAAATGTGATAGAATTACGCATAATTCTTATATTAACCATAATATAAAGTAATCTAATCGGGTCTCTGATTGCCCTATCATAGAAGGTTGATAGTGCATTTTACTCGCCGTTTCATGCGCTTTAATGTGCCGTTTAGCCGAATAGGTTTTCTGAAATAGGAGTGACGTAAATTGAACAAATGTGATAGAGTTTCGCCGAATTCTTATATTCGCCATAATATAAAATGACATACTCGGGTCTCTGATTGCCCTATCCGAGAAGTTTAGTAGTGTATTTTACTCGACATTTCATGCGCTTTAAGATGCCGCTTAGACCAAAACGCCATCTGAAATATGAGCGACATAAATTGAACAAATGTGATAGAATTACGCTAAATTCTTATATTAATCATAATGTAAGATGACCTAATCTGGCCTCTGATAGCCGTATCCTAGAAGCTTAGTAGTGCATTTTACTTGACATTTCATGCGCTTTAAGATGCGACTTAGCCCAATACGCTATCTGAAGTAGGAGCGACGTAAATTGAATAAATGTGATAGAATTACGCAGAATTCTTATATTAACCATAATTTAAAGTGACCTAATCGGATCTCCGATTGCCCTATCCGAGAAGTTTAGTAGTGCATTTTACACGACATTTCATGCGCGTTAAGATGCCGCCTCGCCCAATACGCTATCTGAAATAGGAGCGACGTAAATTGAACAAATGTGATAGAATTACGCAGAATTCTTATATTAACAATAATATAAAGTGATCTAATCGGGTCTCTGATTGCCCTATCATAGCAGTTTGATAGTACATTTTACTCGTCATTTCATGTGCTTTAAGGTGCCGCTTTGCCCAATACGCTATCTGAAATAGGAGCGACGTAAATTGAACAAATGTGATAGAATTACGCAAGAATTCTTATATTAACCATAATTTCAAATGATTTAATCGGGTCTCTGATTGCGCAATCATAGAAGTTTAGTAGTGCATGTTACACGTCATTTCATGCGCTTTAAGATGGCGCTTAGCCCAATACACTATCTGAAATTGGAGCTACCTAAATTGAACAATCGTGATAGAATTACGCAGAATTCTTATATTAACCATAACATAATACGATCTATTCGGGTCTCTGATTGCCCTATCACAGATGTTTAATAGTGCATTTTACTCGTGATTTCATGCGCTTAATGGTGCCGCCTGGCCCAGTGCGCTATCTGAAATTGGAGCGACATAAATTGAACAAATGTGATAGAATTACGCAGAATTCTTATATTAACCATAATATAGAATGATCTAATCGGGTCTCTGATTGCCCTATCCGAGGAGTTTAGTAGTGCATTTTACTCGACATTTCATGCGCTTTAAGATGCCACCTAGCCCAATACGCTATCTGAAATAGGAGCGACGTAAATTGAACAAATGCGATAGAATTTTGCTGAATTCTTACATTAACCATAATATAATATGATCTATTCGGGTCTCTGATTGCCCTATCATAGAAGTTTAATAGTGCATTTCACTCGTCATTTCATGCGCTTTAAGGTGCCTCCTAGACCAGTACGCTATCGGAAATAGGGACGACTTAAATTGAACAAATGTGATAGAATTACGCAGAATTCTTATATAAACCATAACATAATACGATCTATTCGGGTCTCTGATTGCCCCATCATAGAAGTTTAATAGTGCATTTTACTCGTCCTTTCATGCGCTTCAAGGTGCCGTTTAGGCCAATACGCTATCTGAAATAGGAGCGACGTAAATTGAATAAATGTGATAGAATTTCGCTGAATTCTTAAATTATACATAACATAAAATGATCTAATCGGGTCTCTGTTCGCCCTACCCTAGAAGATTAATAGTGAATTTTATTCTACATATCATGCGCTTTAAGATGCCACCTAGCCCAATACGCTATCTGAAAAACGAGCGACGAAAATTTAACAAATGTGATCAAATTACGCTGTATTCTTATATTAACATTAATATAAAATGATCTAAACTGGTTGCTGATTGCCCTATCACAGAAGTTTAATAGTGCATTTTACTCGTAATTTCATGCGCTTTAAGATGCCACATAGCACAATACGCTATCTGAAATAGGAGCGACGCAAATTGAACAAATGTGATGAAATTACGCTGAATTCTTATAATAATAATAATATAAAATGATCTAATCGGGTCTCTGATTGCCCTATCATAGAAGGTTAGTAGTGCATTTTACTCATCATCCCACGCGCTTTAAGATGCCGCCTAGCCCAATATACTATCTGAAATACGAACGTCGTAAATTGAACAAATGTGATAGAGTTTCGCTGAATTCTTAAATAAACCATAATACAAAATGATCTATTCGGATCTCTGATTGCCCTATCATTGATGTTTACTAGTGCATTTTACTCGGCATTCCACGCGCCTTAAGATGCCGCCTAGCAAAATACGCTATGTGAAATAGGAGCGACGTAGATTGAACCAATGTGATAGAATTACGCTGAATTCTTATATTAATCATAATATAAGATGACCTAATCGGGTCTCTGATTGCCCTACACTAGAAGTTTAATAGTGCATTTCACTCGCCATTTCATGCGCTTTGAGATGCCGCTTAGCCCAATACGCTATCTGAAATAGGAGCGACGTAAATTGAACAAATGTGATAGAATTATGCTGAATTCTTATATTAACCTTAATATAAATTGATCTAATCGGGTCTCTCTTTGCCTTATCCTAGAAGTTTAATAGTGCATTTCACTCGTCATTTCACGCGCTTTGAGATGCCGCTTAGCCGAATACGCTATCTGAAATAGGAGCAACGTAAATTGAACAAATGTGATAGAGTTTCGCTGGATTCTTAAATTAACCATAATATAAAATGATCTAATCGGGTCTCTGTTTGCCGTACCCTAGAAGTTTAATAGTGCATTTTACTCGTCATTTCATGCGCTTTGCGATGCCGCTTATCCCAATACGCTATCTGAAATAGGAGCGACGTAAATTCAACAAATGTGATAGAATTATGCTGAATTCTTATATTAACCTTAATATAAATTGATCTAATCGGGTCTCTCTTTGCCTTATCCTAGAAGTTTAATAGTGCATTTCACTCGTCATTTCACGCGCTTTGAGATGCCGCTTAGCCCAATACGCTATCTGAAATAGGAGCAACGTAAATTGAACACATGTGATAGAAATTCGCTGAATTCTTATATTAACAATAATGTAAAATGATCTAATCGGGTCTCTGTTCGCCCCTCCCTAGAAGTTTGATAGTGCATTTCACTCGCCATTCCACGCGCTTTAGGATGCTGCCTAGCCCAGTAGGCTATCTGAAATAGGAACTACGTAAATTCAACAAATGTGATGGAATAACGCTGAATTCTTATATTAACCGTAATATAAAATTATCTAATCGGGTCTCTGTTTGCCTTACCCTAGAAGTTTAATAGTGAATTTTACTCGCCATTTCATGCGCTTTGAGATGCCGCTTAGCCCAATACGCTATCTGAAATAGGAGCGACGTAAATTGAACAAATGTGATAGAATTTTGCTGAATTCTAAAATTAAACATAATATAAAATGATCTAATCGGGTCTCTGTTTGCCCTACCCTAGAAGTTTAATGGTGAATTTTACTCACCATTTCATGCGCTTTGAGATACCGCTTAGCACAATACGCTATCTGAAATAGGAGCGACGTAAATTGAACAAATGTGATAGAATTTCGCTGAATTCTTATATTAACCAGAATGTAAAATGTTCTAATCGGGTCTCTGATTGCCCTATCATAGAAGGTTAATTGTGCATTTCACTCGCCAATCCACGCGCTTTAAGATGCCGCCTAGCCCAGAACGCTCTCTGAAATAGGAGCGACGTAATTTGAACAAACGTGATAGAATTACGCTGAATTCTTATATTAACCGTAATATAAAATGATCTAACCGAGTCTCTGTTTGCCTTACCCTAGAAGTTTAAAGCGCATTTTACTCGCCATTTCATGCGCTTTGAGATGCCGCTTAGCCCAATACGCTATCTGAAATAGGAGCGACGTAAATTGAACAAATGTTATAGAATTTCGCTGAATTCTTAAATTAACCATAATATATAGTGATCTAATCGGGTCTCTGTTTGCCCTACCCTACAAGTTTGATAGTGAATTTTACTCACCATTTCATGCGCTTTGAGGTACCGCTTACCACAATACGCTATCTGAAATAGGAGCGACGTAAATTGAACAAATGTGATAGAATTTCGCTGAATTCTTATATTAACCATAATATATAATGATCAAATCGGGTCTCAGATTGCCCTATCATAGAAGGTTAGTAGGGCATTTTACTCGTCATTCTACGCGCTTTAAGATACCGCCTAGCCCAATACGCTATCCGAAATAGGAGTGACGTAAATTGAACAAATGTGATTGAATTACGCAGCATTCTTATATTAACCATAATATAAAATGATCTAATCGGGTCTGTGTTCGCCCTACCCTAGAAGTTTAATAGTGAACTTTATTCTACATATCATGCGCTTTAAGATGCCACCTAGCCCAATACGCTATCTGAAATACGAGCGACGAAAATTCAACAAATGTGATCAAATTACGCTGTATTCTTATATTAACAATAATATAAAATGATCTAAACGGGTTGCTGATTGCCCTATCATAGAAGTTTAATAGTGCATTTTACTCGTAATTTCATGCGCTTTAAGGTGCCGCCAAGCCCAATACGCTATCTGAAATAGGAGCGACATAAATTGAACAAATGTGATAGAATTACGCAGAATTCTTATATTAACATTAATATAATATGATCTATTCGGGTCTCTAATTGCCCTATCATAGAAGTTTAGTAGTGCATTTTACTCGTCATTTCAGGCGCTTTTAGGTGCCGCCTATCCCAATACGCTATCTGAAATAGGAGCAACGTAAATTGAACAAATGTGATAGAATTACACTGAATTCTTATATTAATCATAATATAAGAAGATCTAATTGGGTCTCTGATTGCCCTATCCTAAAAAGTTTGGTAGTGCATTTTACTCGACATTTCATGCGCTTTCAGATGCCGCTTAGCCCAATACGCTATCTGAAATAGGAGCGACGTAAATTGAACAAATGTGATAAAATTACGTTGTATTCTTATATTAAAAATAATATAAAATGATCTAATCGGGTCTCTGATTGCCCTATCGTTGAAGTTGAATACTGCATTTTACTCGTCATTTCATGCGCTTTAAAGTGCCGCCTAGACCAATACGCTATCTGAAATTGGAGCTACGTAAATTGAACAAATGTGATCGAATTAGGCAGAATTCTTGTATTAACCATAATATACAATGATCTAATCGGGTCTTTGTTTGCCCTATCATAGAAGGTTAGTAGTGCATTTTACTCGTCATTACACGCGCTTTAACATGCCGCATAGCGCAATACGCTATCTGAAATAGGAGCGACGTAGATTGAACAAATGTGATAGAATTTCGCTGAATTCTTAAATTGACCATAATATAAAATGATCTAATCGGGTCTCTGCTTGCCCTACCCTAGAACTTTACTAGTGCATTTTACTCGTCATTCCATGCGCTTTAACATGTCACCTAGCCCAATACGCTATCTGAAATAGGGGCGACGTAAATTGAACAAATGTGATAGAATTACGCGGAATTCTTATATTACGCATTATATAAAATGATCTAATCGGGTCTCTGATTGCCCTATCATAGAAGTTTAATAGTGCATTTTACTCGTCATTCCATGCGCTTTAAGATGCTGCCTGTCACAATACGCTATCTGAAATAGGAGCGACGTAAATTGAACAAATGTGATAGAATTACGCTAAATTCTTATATTAATGATAATATAAGATGACCTAATCGGGTCTGTGATTGCCCTATCCGAGAAGTTTAGTAGTGCATTTTACTCGACATTACATGCTCTTTAAGATGCCGCCTATCCCAATACGCTATCTGAAATAGGAGCAAAGTAAATTGAACAAATGTGATAGAATTACTCAGAATTCTTATATTAATCATAATATAATATGATATATTCGGGTCTCTGTTTGCCCTACCCTAGAAGTTTAATAGTGCATTTACTCGACATTTCATGCGCTTTAAGATGCCGCCTATCCCAATACGCAATCTGAAATAGGAGCGACGTCAATGGAACAAATGTAATAGAATTACGCAGAATTCTTATATTAACCATAATATAGAATGATCTAATCGGGTCTCTATTTGCCCTACCCTAGAATTTTAATAGTGCATTTTACTCGTCATTCCATGCGTTTCAAGATGTCACCTAGCCCAATATGCTATCGGAAATAGGGGCGTCGTAAATTGAACAAATGTGATAGAATCTCGCTGAATTCTTATTTAACAATAATATAAAATGATCTAATTGGGTCTCTGATTGCGCAATCATAGAAGTTTAATAGTGCATTTTACTCCTCAGTTCATGCGCTTTAAGGTGCCGCCTAGCCCAATACGCTATCTGAAATAGGAGCAAAGTAAATTGAACAAATGTGATAGAATTACTCAGAATTCTTATATTAACCATAATATAATACGATATATTCGGGTCTCTGATTACCCTAACATAGAAGTTTAATAGTGCATTTTACTCGACATTTCATGCGCTTTAAGATCCCACCTAGCCCAATACGCTATCTGAAATAGGGGCGACGTAAATTGAACAAATGAGATAAAATTACGTTGAATTCTTATATTAAACATAATATAAAATGACCTAATCGGGTCTCTGATTGACCTATCCCAGAGGTTTAGTAGTGCATTTTACTCGACATTTCATGCGCTTTAAGTTGCCACCCATCCCAATACGCTATCTGAAATAGGAGCGACGTAAATTGAATAAATGTGTTGAATTACGCAGAATTCTTATAATAACCATAATATAAAATGATCTAATCGGGTCTCTGATTGCTCTATCAAAGAAGTTTAATTGTGCATTTTGCTCGGAATTTCATGCGCTTTAAAGCGCCTCTTATCCCGATACGCTATTAGAAATAGGGCGACGTAAATTGAACAAATGTGATAGAATTACGCTGAATTCTTATATCAACAATAATATAAAATGATCTAATCGGGTCTCTGAATGCCCTATCAAAGAAGTTTAGTAGTGCATTTTGCTCGGCATTTCATGCGCTTTATGGTGCCGTCTAGCCCAATCCGCTATCTCAAATTGGAGATACGTAAATTGAACAAATGTGATAGAATTGCGCATAATTCTTATATTAACCATAATATAAAATGATCTAATCGGGTCTCTGATTACCCGATCATAGAAGTTTAATAGTGCATTTTACTCATCATTTCATGCACTTTAAGGTGCCGCTTAGCCCAATACGCTATCTGAAATTGGAGCGACGTAAATTGAACAAATGTGATAGAATTACGCTGAATTCTTATATTAACCATAATATAAAATTATCTAAACGGGTCTCTGATTGCCCTATCATAGAAGTTTAATAGTGCATTTTACTCGCCATTTCATGCGCTTTAAGGTGCCGTTTAGTCCAATACGCTATCTGAAATAGGAGCCTCGTAAATTGAACAAATGTGATAGAATTACACTGAATTCTTATATTAACCATAATATAAGATGATCTAGTCGGGTCTCTGATTGCCCTATCCTAGACGTTTAGTAGTGCATTTTACTCGACATTTCATACGCTTTAAGGTGCCGCCTAGCCCAATACGCTATCTGAAATAGGATCGATATAAAATGAAAAAATGTGATAAAATTTCGTTGAATTCTTATATGAACCATAATATAAAATGA
>CAKAJE020000389.1:47665-145602 GCA_916610135.2 Macropis europaea
GAGACCCTATTAGATCATTTTAGATTAAGGTTAATATAAGAATTCAGCGAAATTCTCTCACATTTGTTCAATTTACGTCGCTGATATTTCAGATAGCGTATTGGGCTAAGCGGCATCTCAAAGCGCAAGAAATCTCGACTAAAATGCACTATTAAACTTCTTGGGTCGGGGGAACAGAGACCCGATTACATCATTTTGTATTATGGTTAATTTAAGAATTCAGCAAAATTCTATCACATTTGTTCAATTTACGTCGTTCCTATTTCAGATAGCGTACTGGGCTAGGCGGCATCTTAAAGCGCGTGAAATGGCGAGTAAAATGCACTACTAAACTTCTATGATAGGGCAATCAGAGCCCCGATTAGATCATTTTTTATTTGGTTTAATATAAGATTTCAGGGAAATTCTATCACATTTGTTCAATTTACGTCGCTCCTATTTCAGATAGCGTATTGGGCTAAGCGGCATCTCAAAGCGCATGAAATGACGAGTAAAATGCACTATTAAACTTCTAGGGTAGGGCAAACAGAGACCCGATTAGATGATTTTATATTTTGTTTTATACAAGATTTCAGGCAGATTCTATCACATTTGTTCAATTTACGTCGTTCCTATTTCGGATATCGTACTGGGCTAGGCGGCATCTTAAAGCGCGCGGAATGGCCAGTAAAATGCACTATTAAACTTCTATGAAAGGGCAATCGGAGTCCCTATTAGATCATTTTATATTTTGGTTAATATAAGGATTCAGCGAAAATCTACACAGTTGTTCAACTTACGTCGCTCCTATTTCAGATAGCTTATTGGGCTAAGCGGCATCTCAAAGCGCATGAAATGACGAGTGAAATGCACTATTAAACTTCTAGGGTAGGGCGAACAGAGACCCGATTAGATCATTTTACATTAAGATTAATAAAAGAATTCAGCGAAATTCTGTCACATTTGTTCGATTTACATCTCTCCTATTTCAGATAACGTATTGGGCTAAGAGGCATCTCAAAGCGCATGAAATGACGAGTAAAATGCACTATTAAATTTCTAGGGTAGGGCAAACGGAGACCCGATTAGATCATTTTACATTATGGTTAATTTAAGAATTCAGCGAAATTCTATCATATTTGTTCAATTTACGTCGCTCCTATTTCAGATAGCGTATTGGGCTAAGCGGCATCTCAAAGCGCATGAAATGGCGAGTAAAATGTACTACAAAACTTCTAGGATAAGGCAAACAGAGACCCGATTAGATCATTTTAAATTACGGTTAATATAAGAATTCAGCGTAATTCTATCACATTTGTTCAACTTACATCGCTCCTATTTCAGATAGCGTATTGGGATAAGCGGCATCTCAATGCGCATGAAATAACGAGTAAAATGCACTATTAAACTTCTAGGGTAGGGCAAACAGAGATCCGATTAGATCATTTTATATTATGGTTAATTTAAGAATTCAGCGAAATTCTATCACATTTGTTCAACTTACGTCGCTCCTATTTCAGATAGCGTATTGGACTAACCGGCATCTCAAAACGCATGAAATGGCGAGTAAAATGCACTATAAAACTTCTAGGGTAGGGCAAACAGAGACCCGATTAGATCATTTTATATTTTGGTTAATATAAGAATTTAGCGAAATTCTATCACATTTGTCCAATTTACGTCGCTCCTATTTCAGGTAGCGTACTGGGCTAGGCGGCATCTTAAAGCGCGTGGAAGGGCGAGTAAAATGCACTAGTAAACTTCTATGATAGGGCAATCAGAGTCCCGATTAGATCGTTTTATAGTTTGTTTATTATAAGATTTCAGGGAAATTCTATCACATTTGTTCAATTTACGTCGCTCCTATTTCAGGTACCTTATTGGGCTAAGCGGCATCTCAAAGCGCATGAAATGACGAGTGAAATGCACTATTAAACTCCTAGGATAAGGCAAACAGAGACGCGATTAGATCATTTTACATGAACGTAAATATAAGAATTCAGCGAAATTCTATCACACTTGTCCAATTTACGTCGCTCATATTTCAGATAGCGTATTGGGCTAAGCGGCATCTCAAAGCGCATGAAATTTCGAGTGAAATGCACTATTAATCTTCTAGGGTAGGGCGAACAGAGACCCAATTAGATCATTTTACATTAAGGTTAATATAAGAATTCAGCGAAATTCTCTCACATTTGTTCAATATACGTCGCTGATATTTCAGATAGCGTATTGGGCTAAGCGGCATCTCAAAGCGCAAGAAATGTCGAGCAAAATGCACTATTAAACTTCTATGGTAGGGCAAACAGAGACCCGATCAGATCATTTTATATTATGGTTAATTTAAGCATTCAGCGAAATTCTATCGCAGTTGTTCAATTTACATCTCTCCTATTTCAGATAACGTATTGGGCTAGGCGGCATCTTAAAGCGCGTGGAATGGCGAGTAAAATGCACTACTAAACTTCTATGGTAGGGCAGTCAGAGACCCGATTAGATCATTTTATATTATGGTTAATTTAAGAATTCAGCAAAATTCTATTACATTTGTTCAATTTACGTCGTTCCTATTTCAGGTAGCGTACTGGGCTAGGCGGCATCTTAAAGCGCGTGGAATGGCGAGTAAAATGCACTATTAAACTTCTATGGTAGGGCAATCAGAGACCCGATTAGGTCATTTAATATTTTGTTTAATATAAGATTTCAGGGAAATTCTATCACATTTCTTCAATTTACGTCGCTCCTATTTCAGACAGCTTATTGGGCTAAGCGGCATCTCAAAGCGCATGAAATGATGAGTGAAATGCACTATTAAACTTCTAGGGTAGGGCGAACACAGACCCGATTAGATCATTTTTCATTAAGATTAATATAAGAATTCAGCGAAATTCTATCACATTTGTTCAATTTACGTCGCTCATATTTCAGATAGCGTATTGGGCTGACCGGCATCTCAAAGCGCAAGAAAGGGCGAATAAAATGCACTGATAAACTTCTAGGATAGGGCAAACAGAGACCCGATTAGATAATTTTATATTATGGTTAATTTAAGAATTCAGCGAAATTCTATCACATTTGTTCAACTTACGTCGCTCCTATTTCAGATAGCGTATTGGGCTAAGCGGCATCTCAAAGAGCATGAAATGACGAGTAAAATGCACTGTTAAACTTCTAGGGTACGGCAAACAGAGACCCGATTAGATCATTTTATATTAAGGTTAATTTAAGAATTCAGCGAAATTCTATCACATTTGTTCAATTTACGTCGCTCCTATTTCAGATAGCGTACTGGGCTAGGCGTCATCTTAAAGCGCGTGAAGTGGCGAGTAAAATGCACTACTAAACTTCTAGGATAGGGCAATCAGAGACCCGATTGGATCATTTTATATTTTGGTTAATATAAGAATTCAGAGAAATTCTATCACATTTGTTCAATTACGTGGCTCCTATTTCAGATAGCTTATTGGGCTAAGCGGCTTCGCAAAGCGAATGAAATGACAAGTGAAATGCACTATTAAACTTCTAGGGTAGGGCGAACAGAGACCCGATTAGATCATTTTACATTATGGTTAATTTAAGAATTCAGCGAAATTCTATCACATTTGTGCAATTTACATCGGTCCTATTTCAGATAGCGTATCGGGCTAAGCGGCATCTCAAAGCGCATGAAACGACGAGTAAAATGCACTATTAAACTTCTAGGGTAGGGCAAACAGAGACACGATTAGATCATTTTATATTTTGTTTAATATAAGATTTCAGGGAAATTCTATCACATTTGTTCAATTTACGTCGCTCCTATATCAGATAGCATATTGGGCTAAGCGGCATCTCAAACCGCATGAAATGACGAGTAAAATGCACTATTAAACTTCTAGGGTAGGGCAAACAGAGACCCGATTAGATCATTTTATATTTTGTTTTATATAAGATTTCAGGCAGATTCTATCACATTTGTTCAATTTACGTCGTTCCTATTTCGGATATCGTACTGGGCTAGGCGGCATCTTAAAGCGCGCGGAATGGCCAGTAAAATGCACTATTAAACTTCTATGAAAGGGCAATCGGAGTCCCTATTAGATCATTTTATATTTTGGTTAATATAAGGATTCAGCGAAAATCTACACAGTTGTTCAACTTACGTCGCTCCTATTTCAGATAGCTTATTGGGCTAAGCGGCATCTCAAAGCGCATGAAATGACGAGTGAAATGCACTATTAAACTTCTAGGGTAGGGCGAACAGAGACCCGATTAGATCATTTTACATTAAGATTAATAAAAGAATTCAGCGAAATTCTGTCACATTTGTTCGATTTACATCTCTCCTATTTCAGATAACGTATTGGGCTAAGAGGCATCTCAAAGCGCATGAAATGACGAGTAAAATGCACTATTAAATTTCTAGGGTAGGGCAAACAGAGACCCGATTAGATCATTTTACGTTATGGTTAATTTAAGAATTCAGCGAAATTCTATCATATTTGTTCAATTTACGTCGCTCCTATTTCAGATAGCGTATTGGGCTAAGCGGCATCTCAAAGCGCATGAAATGGCGAGTAAAATGTACTACAAAACTTCTAGGATAAGGCAAACAGAGACCCGATTAGATCATTTTAAATTACGGTTAATATAAGAATTCAGCGTAATTCTATCACATTTGTTCAACTTACATCGCTCCTATTTCAGATAGCGTATTGGGATAAGCGGCATCTCAATGCGCATGAAATAACGAGTAAAATGCACTATTAAACTTCTAGGGTAGGGCAAACAGAGATCCGATTAGATCATTTTATATTATGGTTAATTTAAGAATTCAGCGAAATTCTATCACATTTGTTCAACTTACGTCGCTCCTATTTCAGATAGCGTATTGGACTAACCGGCATCTCAAAGCGCATGAAATGGCGAGTAAAATGCACTATAAAACTTCTAGGGTAGGGCAAACAGAGACCCGATTAGATCATTTTATATTTTGGTTAATATAAGAATTTAGCGAAATTCTATCACATTTGTCCAATTTACGTCGCTCCTATTTCAGGTAGCGTACTGGGCTAGGCGGCATCTTAAAGCGCGTGGAAGGGTGAGTAAAATGCACTAGTAAACTTCTATGATAGGGCAATCAGAGTCCCGATTAGATCGTTTTATAGTTTGTTTATTATAAGATTTCAGGGAAATTCTATCACATTTGTTCAATTTACGTCGCTCCTATTTCAGGTACCTTATTGGGCTAAGCGGCATCTCAAAGCGCATGAAATGACGAGTGAAATGCACTATTAAACTCCTAGGATAAGGCAAACAGAGACGCGATTAGATCATTTTACATGAACGTAAATATAAGAATTCAGCGAAATTCTATCACACTTGTCCAATTTACGTCGCTCATATTTCAGATAGCGTATTGGGCTAAGCGGCATCTCAAAGCGCATGAAATTTCGAGTGAAATGCACTATTAATCTTCTAGGGTAGGGCGAACAGAGACCCAATTAGATCATTTTACATTAAGGTTAATATAAGAATTCAGCGAAATTCTCTCACATTTGTTCAATATACGTCGCTGATATTTCAGATAGCGTATTGGGCTAAGCGGCATCTCAAAGCGCAAGAAATGTCGAGCAAAATGCACTATTAAACTTCTATGGTAGGGCAAACAGAGACCCGATCAGATCATTTTATATTATGGTTAATTTAAGCATTCAGCGAAATTCTATCGCAGTTGTTCAATTTACATCTCTCCTATTTCAGATAACGTATTGGGCTAGGCGGCATCTTAAAGCGCGTGGAATGGCGAGTAAAATGCACTACTAAACTTCTATGGTAGGGCAGTCAGAGACCCGATTAGATCATTTTATATTATGGTTAATTTAAGAATTCAGCAAAATTCTATTACATTTGTTCAATTTACGTCGTTCCTATTTCAGGTAGCGTACTGGGCTAGGCGGCATCTTAAAGCGCGTGGAATGGCGAGTAAAATGCACTATTAAACTTCTATGGTAGGGCAATCAGAGACCCGATTAGGTCATTTAATATTTTGTTTAATATAAGATTTCAGGGAAATTCTATCAAATTTCTTCAATTTACGTCGCTCCTATTTCAGACAGCTTATTGGGCTAAGCGGCATCTCAAAGCGCATGAAATGATGAGTGAAATGCACTATTAAACTTCTAGGGTAGGGCGAACACAGACCCGATTAGATCATTTTTCATTAAGATTAATATAAGAATTCAGCGAAATTCTATCACATTTGTTCAATTTACGTCGCTCATATTTCAGATAGCGTATTGGGCTGACCGGCATCTCAAAGCGCAAGAAAGGGCGAATAAAATGCACTGATAAACTTCTAGGATAGGGCAAACAGAGACCCGATTAGATAATTTTATATTATGGTTAATTTAAGAATTCAGCGAAATTCTATCACATTTGTTCAACTTACGTCGCTCCTATTTCAGATAGCGTATTGGGCTAAGCGGCATCTCAAAGAGCATGAAATGACGAGTAAAATGCACTGTTAAACTTCTAGTGTACGGCAAACAGAGACCCGATTAGATCATTTTATATTAAGGTTAATTTAAGAATTCAGCGAAATTCTATCACATTTGTTCAATTTACGTCGCTCCTATTTCAGATAGCGTACTGGGCTAGGCGTCATCTTAAAGCGCGTGAAGTGGCGAGTAAAATGCACTACTAAACTTCTAGGATAGGGCAATCAGAGACCCGATTGGATCATTTTATATTTTGGTTAATATAAGAATTCAGAGAAATTCTATCACATTTGTTCAATTTACGTGGCTCCTATTTCAGATAGCTTATTGGGCTAAGCGGCTTCGCAAAGCGAATGAAATGACAAGTGAAATGCACTATTAAACTTCTAGGGTAGGGCGAACAGAGACCCGATTAGATCATTTTACATTATGGTTAATTTAAGAATTCAGCGAAATTCTATCACATTTGTGCAATTTACATCGGTCCTATTTCAGATAGCGTATCGGGCTAAGCGGCATCTCAAAGCGCATGAAACGACGAGTAAAATGCACTATTAAACTTCTAGGGTAGGGCAAACAGAGACACGATTAGATCATTTTATATTTTGTTTAATATAAGATTTCAGGGAAATTCTATCACATTTGTTCAATTTACGTCGCTCCTATTTCAGATAGCATATTGGGCTAAGCGGCATCTCAAACCGCATGAAATGACGAGTAAAATGCACTATTAAACTTCTAGGGTAGGGCAAACAGAGACCCGATTAGATCATTTTATATTTTGTTTTATATAAGATTTCAGGCAGATTCTATCACATTTGTTCAATTTACGTCGTTCCTATTTCGGATATCGTACTGGGCTAGGCGGCATCTTAAAGCGCGCGGAATGGCCAGTAAAATGCACTATTAAACTTCTATGAAAGGGCAATCAGAGTCCCTATTAGATCATTTTATATTTTGGTTAATATAAGGATTCAGCGAAAATCTACACAGTTGTTCAACTTACGTCGCTCCTATTTCAGATAGCTTATTGGGCTAAGCGGCATCTCAAAGCGCATGAAATGACGAGTGAAATGCACTATTAAACTTCTAGGGTAGGGCGAACAGAGACCCGATTAGATCATTTTACATTAAGATTAATAAAAGAATTCAGCGAAATTCTGTCACATTTGTTCGATTTACATCTCTCCTATTTCAGATAACGTATTGGGCTAAGAGGCATCTCAAAGCGCATGAAATGACGAGTAAAATGCACTATTAAATTTCTAGGGTAGGGCAAACAGAGACCCGATTAGATCATTTTACATTATGGTTAATTTAAGAATTCAGCGAAATTCTATCATATTTGTTCAATTTACGTCGCTCCTATTTCAGATAGCGTATTGGGCTAAGCGGCATCTCAAAGCGCATGAAATGGCGAGTAAAATGTACTACAAAACTTCTAGGATAAGGCAAACAGAGACCCGATTAGATCATTTTAAATTACGGTTAATATAAGAATTCAGCGTAATTCTATCACATTTGTTCAACTTACATCGCTCCTATTTCAGATAGCGTATTGGGATAAGCGGCATCTCAATGCGCATGAAATAACGAGTAAAATGCACTATTAAACTTCTAGGGTAGGGCAAACAGAGATCCGATTAGATCATTTTATATTATGGTTAATTTAAGAATTCAGCGAAATTCTATCACATTTGTTCAACTTACGTCGCTCCTATTTCAGATAGCGTATTGGACTAACCGGCATCTCAAAGCGCATGAAATGGCGAGTAAAATGCACTATAAAACTTCTAGGGTAGGGCAAACAGAGACCCGATTAAATCATTTTATATTTTGGTTAATATAAGAATTTAGCGAAATTCTATCACATTTGTCCAATTTACGTCGCTCCTATTTCAGGTAGCGTACTGGGCTAGGCGGCATCTTAAAGCGCGTGGAAGGGCGAGTAAAATGCACTAGTAAACTTCTATGATAGGGCAATCAGAGTCCCGATTAGATCGTTTTATAGTTTGTTTATTATAAGATTTCAGGGAAATTCTATCACATTTGTTCAATTTACGTCGCTCCTATTTCAGGTACCTTATTGGGCTAAGCGGCATCTCAAAGCGCATGAAATGACGAGTGAAATGCACTATTAAACTCCTAGGATAAGGCAAACAGAGACGCGATTAGATCATTTTACATGAACGTAAATATAACAATTCAGCGAAATTCTATCACACTTGTCCAATTTACGTCGCTCATATTTCAGATAGCGTATTGGGCTAAGCGGCATCTCAAAGCGCATGAAATTTCGAGTGAAATGCACAATTAATCTTCTAGGGTAGGGCGAACAGAGACCCAATTAGATCATTTTACATTAAGGTTAATATAAGAATTCAGCGAAATTCTCTCACATTTGTTCAATATACGTCGCTGATATTTCAGATAGCGTATTGGGCTAAGCGGCATCTCAAAGCGCATGAAATGGCGAGTAAAATGCACTATTAAACATCTAGAGTAGGGCAAACAGAGACCCGATTAGATCATTTTATATTTTGGTTAATATAAGAATTCAGCGAAATTCTATCACATTTGTCCAATTTACGTCGCTCCTATTTCAGATAGCTTATTGGGCTAAGCGGCATCTCAAAGCGCATGAAATCTCGAGTGAAATGCACTATTAATCTTCTAGGGTAGGGCGAACAGAGACCCAATTAGATCATTTTAGATTAAGGTTAATATAAGAATTCAGCGAAATTCTCTCACATTTGTTCAATTTACATCGTTCCTATTTCAGATAGCGTACTGGGCTAGGCGGCATCGTAAAGCCCGTGGAACGGCGAGGAAAATGCACTATTAAACTTCTGTGATAGGGCAATCAGAGACCCGATTAGATCATTTTATATTTTGGTTAATATAAGAATTCAGGGAAATTCTATCACATTTGTTCAATTTACGTCGCTCCTATTTCAGATAGCGTATTGGGCTAAGAGGCATCATAAAGCGCATGAAATGGCGAGTAAAATGCACTATTAAACTTCTAGGGCAGGGCAAACAGAGACACGATTAGATCATTTTATATTATGGTTAATTTAAGAATTCAGCAAAATTCTATCACATTTGTTCAATTTACGTCGTTCCTATTTCAGATAGCGTACTGGGCTAGGCGTCATATTAAAGCGCGTGAAGTGGCGAGTAAAATGCACTACTAAACTTCTAGGATAGGGCAATCAGAGACCCGATTGGATCATTTTATATTTTGGTTAATATAAGAATTCAGAGAAATTCTATCACATTTGTTCAATTTACGTGGCTCCTATTTCAGATAGCTTATTGGGCTAAGCGGCTTCTCAAAGCGAATGAAATGACAAGTGAAATGCACTATTAAACTTCTAGGGTAGGGCGAACAGAGACCCGATTAGATCATTTTACATTATGGTTAATTTAAGAATTCAGCGAAATTCTATCACATTTGTGCAATTTACATCGGTCCTATTTCAGATAGCGTATCGGGCTAAGCGGCATCTCAAAGCGCATGAAATGACGAGTAAAATGCACTATTAAACTTCTAGGGTAGGGCAAACAGAGACACGATTAGATCATTTTATATTTTGTTTAATATAAGATTTCAGGGAAATTCTATCACATTTGTTCAATTTACGTCGCTCCTATTTCAGATAGCATATTGGGCTAAGCGGCATCTCAAACCGCATGAAATGACGAGTAAAATGCACTATTAAACTTCTAGGGTAGGGCAAACAGAGACCCGATTAGATCATTTTATATTTTGTTTTATATAAGATTTCAGGCAGATTCTATCACATTTGTTCAATTTACGTCGTTCCTATTTCGGATATCGTACTGGGCTAGGCGGCATCTTAAAGCGCGCGGAATGGCCAGTAAAATGCACTATTAAACTTCTATGAAAGGGCAATCAGAATCCCTATTAGATCATTTTATATTTTGGTTAATATAAGGATTCAGCGAAAATCTACACAGTTGTTCAACTTACGTCGCTCCTATTTCAGATAGCTTATTGGGCTAAGCGGCACCTCAAAGCGCATGAAATGACGAGTGAAATGCACTATTAAACTTCTAGGGTAGGGCGAACAGAGACCCGATTAGATCATTTTACATTAAGATTAATAAAAGAATTCAGCGAAATTCTGTCACATTTGTTCGATTTACATCTCTCCTATTTCAGATAACGTATTGGGCTAAGAGGCATCTCAAAG
Organism: Macropis europaea; assembly: GCA_916610135.2. NCBI lineage: Eukaryota > Metazoa > Arthropoda > Insecta > Hymenoptera > Melittidae > Macropis > Macropis europaea. Next base: position 58,344 of record CAKAJE020000389.1, read on the forward strand.
CGCATGAAATGACGAGTAAAATGCACTATTAAATTTCTAGGGTAGGGCAAACAGAGACCCGATTAGATCATTTTACATTATGGTTAATTTAAGAATTCAGCGAAATTCTATCATATTTGTTCAATTTACGTCGCTCCTATTTCAGATAGCGTATTGGGCTAAGCGGCATCTCAAAGCGCATGAAATGGCGAGTAAAATGTACTACAAAACTTCTAGGATAAGGCAAACAGAGACCCGATTAGATCATTTTAAATTACGGTTAATATAAGAATTCAGCGTAATTCTATCACATTTGTTCAACTTACATCGCTCCTATTTCAGATAGCGTATTGGGATAAGCGGCATCTCAATGCGCATGAAATAACGAGTAAAATGCACTATTAAACTTCTAGGGTAGGGCAAACAGAGATCCGATTAGATCATTTTATATTATGGTTAATTTAAGAATTCAGCGAAATTCTATCACATTTGTTCAACTTACGTCGCTCCTATTTCAGATAGCGTATTGGACTAACCGGCATCTCAAAGCGCATGAAATGGCGAGTAAAATGCACTATAAAACTTCTAGGGTAGGGCAAACAGAGACCCGATTAAATCATTTTATATTTTGGTTAATATAAGAATTTAGCGAAATTCTATCACATTTGTCCAATTTACGTCGCTCCTATTTCAGGTAGCGTACTGGGCTAGGCGGCATCTTAAAGCGCGTGGAAGGGCGAGTAAAATGCACTAGTAAACTTCTATGATAGGGCAATCAGAGTCCCGATTAGATCGTTTTATAGTTTGTTTATTATAAGATTTCAGGGAAATTCTATCACATTTGTTCAATTTACGTCGCTCCTATTTCAGGTACCTTATTGGGCTAAGCGGCATCTCAAAGCGCATGAAATGACGAGTGAAATGCACTATTAAACTCCTAGGATAAGGCAAACAGAGACGCGATTAGATCATTTTACATGAACGTAAATATAACAATTCAGCGAAATTCTATCACACTTGTCCAATTTACGTCGCTCATATTTCAGATAGCGTATTGGGCTAAGCGGCATCTCAAAGCGCATGAAATTTCGAGTGAAATGCACAATTAATCTTCTAGGGTAGGGCGAACAGAGACCCAATTAGATCATTTTACATTAAGGTTAATATAAGAATTCAGCGAAATTCTCTCACATTTGTTCAATATACGTCGCTGATATTTCAGATAGCGTATTGGGCTAAGCGGCATCTCAAAGCGCATGAAATGGCGAGTAAAATGCACTATTAAACATCTAGAGTAGGGCAAACAGAGACCCGATTAGATCATTTTATATTTTGGTTAATATAAGAATTCAGCGAAATTCTATCACATTTGTCCAATTTACGTCGCTCCTATTTCAGATAGCTTATTGGGCTAAGCGGCATCTCAAAGCGCATGAAATCTCGAGTGAAATGCACTATTAATCTTCTAGGGTAGGGCGAACAGAGACCCAATTAGATCATTTTAGATTAAGGTTAATATAAGAATTCAGCGAAATTCTCTCACATTTGTTCAATTTACATCGTTCCTATTTCAGATAGCGTACTGGGCTAGGCGGCATCGTAAAGCCCGTGGAACGGCGAGGAAAATGCACTATTAAACTTCTGTGATAGGGCAATCAGAGACCCGATTAGATCATTTTATATTTTGGTTAATATAAGAATTCAGGGAAATTCTATCACATTTGTTCAATTTACGTCGCTCCTATTTCAGATAGCGTATTGGGCTAAGAGGCATCATAAAGCGCATGAAATGGCGAGTAAAATGCACTATTAAACTTCTAGGGCAGGGCAAACAGAGACCCGATTAGATCATTTTATATTATGGTTAATTTAAGAATTCAGCAAAATTCTATCACATTTGTTCAATTTACGTCGTTCCTATTTCAGATAGCGTACTGGGCTAGGCGTCATATTAAAGCGCGTGAAGTGGCGAGTAAAATGCACTACTAAACTTCTAGGATAGGGCAATCAGAGACCCGATTGGATCATTTTATATTTTGGTTAATATAAGAATTCAGAGAAATTCTATCACATTTGTTCAATTTACGTGGCTCCTATTTCAGATAGCTTATTGGGCTAAGCGGCTTCTCAAAGCGAATGAAATGACAAGTGAAATGCACTATTAAACTTCTAGGGTAGGGCGAACAGAGACCCGATTAGATCATTTTACATTATGGTTAATTTAAGAATTCAGCGAAATTCTATCACATTTGTGCAATTTACATCGGTCCTATTTCAGATAGCGTATCGGGCTAAGCGGCATCTCAAAGCGCATGAAATGACGAGTAAAATGCACTATTAAACTTCTAGGGTAGGGCAAACAGAGACACGATTAGATCATTTTATATTTTGTTTAATATAAGATTTCAGGGAAATTCTATCACATTTGTTCAATTTACGTCGCTCCTATTTCAGATAGCATATTGGGCTAAGCGGCATCTCAAACCGCATGAAATGACGAGTAAAATGCACTATTAAACTTCTAGGGTAGGGCAAACAGAGACCCGATTAGATCATTTTATATTTTGTTTTATATAAGATTTCAGGCAGATTCTATCACATTTGTTCAATTTACGTCGTTCCTATTTCGGATATCGTACTGGGCTAGGCGGCATCTTAAAGCGCGCGGAATGGCCAGTAAAATGCACTATTAAACTTCTATGAAAGGGCAATCAGAGTCCCTATTAGATCATTTTATATTTTGGTTAATATAAGGATTCAGCGAAAATCTACACAGTTGTTCAACTTACGTCGCTCCTATTTCAGATAGCTTATTGGGCTAAGCGGCATCTCAAAGCGCATGAAATGACGAGTGAAATGCACTATTAAACTTCTAGGGTAGGGCGAACAGAGACCCGATTAGATCATTTTACATTAAGATTAATAAAAGAATTCAGCGAAATTCTGTCACATTTGTTCGATTTACATCTCTCCTATTTCAGATAACGTATTGGGCTAAGAGGCATCTCAAAGCGCATGAAATGACGAGTAAAATGCACTATTAAATTTCTAGGGTAGGGCAAACAGAGACCCGATTAGATCATTTTACATTATGGTTAATTTAAGAATTCAGCGAAATTCTATCATATTTGTTCAATTTACGTCGCTCCTATTTCAGATAGCGTATTGGGCTAAGCGGCATCTCAAAGCGCATGAAATGGCGAGTAAAATGTACTACAAAACTTCTAGGATAAGGCAAACAGAGACCCGATTAGATCATTTTAAATTACGGTTAATATAAGAATTCAGCGTAATTCTATCACATTTGTTCAACTTACATCGCTCCTATTTCAGATAGCGTATTGGGATAAGCGGCATCTCAATGCGCATGAAATAACGAGTAAAATGCACTATTAAACTTCTAGGGTAGGGCAAACAGAGATCCGATTAGATCATTTTATATTATGGTTAATTTAAGAATTCAGCGAAATTCTATCACATTTGTTCAACTTACGTCGCTCCTATTTCAGATAGCGTATTGGACTAACCGGCATCTCAAAGCGCATGAAATGGCGAGTAAAATGCACTATAAAACTTCTAGGGTAGGGCAAACAGAGACCCGATTAAATCATTTTATATTTTGGTTAATATAAGAATTTAGCGAAATTCTATCACATTTGTCCAATTTACGTCGCTCCTATTTCAGGTAGCGTACTGGGCTAGGCGGCATCTTAAAGCGCGTGGAAGGGCGAGTAAAATGCACTAGTAAACTTCTATGATAGGGCAATCAGAGTCCCGATTAGATCGTTTTATATTTTGTTTATTATAAGATTTCAGGGAAATTCTATCACATTTGTTCAATTTACGTCGCTCCTATTTCAGGTACCTTATTGGGCTAAGCGGCATCTCAAAGCGCATGAAATGACGAGTGAAATGCACTATTAAACTCCTAGGATAAGGCAAACAGAGACGCGATTAGATCATTTTACATGAACGTAAATATAACAATTCAGCGAAATTCTATCACACTTGTCCAATTTACGTCGCTCATATTTCAGATAGCGTATTGGGCTAAGCGGCATCTCAAAGCGCATGAAATTTCGAGTGAAATGCACAATTAATCTTCTAGGGTAGGGCGAACAGAGACCCAATTAGATCATTTTACATTAAGGTTAATATAAGAATTCAGCGAAATTCTCTCACATTTGTTCAATATACGTCGCTGATATTTCAGATAGCGTATTGGGCTAAGCGGCATCTCAAAGCGCATGAAATGGCGAGTAAAATGCACTATTAAACATCTAGAGTAGGGCAAACAGAGACCCGATTAGATCATTTTATATTTTGGTTAATATAAGAATTCAGCGAAATTCTATCACATTTGTCCAATTTACGTCGCTCCTATTTCAGATAGCTTATTGGGCTAAGCGGCATCTCAAAGCGCATGAAATCTCGAGTGAAATGCACTATTAATCTTCTAGGGTAGGGCGAACAGAGACCCAATTAGATCATTTTAGATTAAGGTTAATATAAGAATTCAGCGAAATTCTCTCACATTTGTTCAATTTACATCGTTCCTATTTCAGATAGCGTACTGGGCTAGGCGGCATCGTAAAGCCCGTGGAACGGCGAGGAAAATGCACTATTAAACTTCTGTGATAGGGCAATCAGAGACCCGATTAGATCATTTTATATTTTGGTTAATATAAGAATTCAGGGAAATTCTATCACATTTGTTCAATTTACGTCGCTCCTATTTCAGATAGCGTATTGGGCTAAGAGGCATCATAAAGCGCATGAAATGGCGAGTAAAATGCACTATTAAACTTCTAGGGCAGGGCAAACAGAGACCCGATTAGATCATTTTATATTATGGTTAATTTAAGAATTCAGCAAAATTCTATCACATTTGTTCAATTTACGTCGTTCCTATTTCAGATAGCGTACTGGGCTAGGCGGCATCTCAAAGCGCGTGAAGTGGCGAGTAAAATGCACTACTAAACTTCTAGGATAGGGCAATCAGAGACCCGATTGGATCATTTTATATTTTGGTTAATATAAGAATTCAGAGAAATTCTATCACATTTGTTCAATTTACGTGGCTCCTATTTCAGATAGCTTATTGGGCTAAGCGGCTTCTCAAAGCGAATGAAATGACAAGTGAAATGCACTATTAAACTTCTAGGGTAGGGCGAACAGAGACCCGATTAGATCATTTTACATTATGGTTAATTTAAGAATTCAGCGAAATTCTATCACATTTGTGCAATTTACATCGGTCCTATTTCAGATAGCGTATCGGGCTAAGCGGCATCTCAAAGCGCATGAAATGACGAGTAAAATGCACTATTAAACTTCTAGGGTAGGGCAAACAGAGACACGATTAGATCATTTTATATTTTGTTTAATATAAGATTTCAGGGAAATTCTATCACATTTGTTCAATTTACGTCGCTCCTATTTCAGATAGCATATTGGGCTAAGCGGCATCTCAAACCGCATGAAATGACGAGTAAAATGCACTATTAAACTTCTAGGGTAGGGCAAACAGAGACCCGATTAGATCATTTTATATTTTGTTTTATATAAGATTTCAGGGAAATTCTATCACATTTGTTCAATTTACGTCGTTCCTATTTCGGATATCGTACTGGGCTAGGCGGCATCTTAAAGCGCGCGGAATGGCCAGTAAAATGCACTATTAAACTTCTATGAAAGGGCAATCAGAGTCCCTATTAGATCATTTTATATTTTGGTTAATATAAGGATTCAGCGAAAATCTACACAGTTGTTCAACTTACGTCGCTCCTATTTCAGATAGCTTATTGGGCTAAGCGGCATCTCAAAGCGCATGAAATGACGAGTGAAATGCACTATTAAACTTCTAGGGTAGGGCGAACAGAGACCCGATTAGATCATTTTACATTAAGATTAATAAAAGAATTCAGCGAAATTCTGTCACATTTGTTCGATTTACATCTCTCCTATTTCAGATAACGTATTGGGCTAAGAGGCATCTCAAAGCGCATGAAATGACGAGTAAAATGCACTATTAAATTTCTAGGGTAGGGCAAACAGAGACCCGATTAGATCATTTTACATTATGGTTAATTTAAGAATTCAGCGAAATTCTATCATATTTGTTCAATTTACGTCGCTCCTATTTCAGATAGCGTATTGGGCTAAGCGGCATCTCAAAGCGCATGAAATGGCGAGTAAAATGTACTACAAAACTTCTAGGATAAGGCAAACAGAGACCCGATTAGATCATTTTAAATTACGGTTAATATAAGAATTCAGCGTAATTCTATCACATTTGTTCAACTTACATCGCTCCTATTTCAGATAGCGTATTGGGATAAGCGGCATCTCAATGCGCATGAAATAACGAGTAAAATGCACTATTAAACTTCTAGGGTAGGGCAAACAGAGATCCGATTAGATCATTTTATATTATGGTTAATTTAAGAATTCAGCGAAATTCTATCACATTTGTTCAACTTACGTCGCTCCTATTTCAGATAGCGTATTGGACTAACCGGCATCTCAAAGCGCATGAAATGACGAGTAAAATGCACTATTAAATTTCTAGGGTAGGGCAAACAGAGACCCGATTAGATCATTTTATATTTTGGTTAATATAAGAATTTAGCGAAATTCTATCACATTTGTCCAATTTACGTCGCTCCTATTTCAGGTAGCGTACTGGGCTAGGCGGCATCTTAAAGCGCGTGGAATGGCGAGTAAAATGCACTATTAAACTTCTATGGTAGGGCAATCAGAGACCCGATTAGGTCATTTAATATTTTGTTTAATATAAGATTTCAGGGAAATTCTATCACATTTCTTCAATTTACGTCGCTCCTATTTCAGATAGCTTATTGGGCTAAGCGGCATCTCAAAGCGCATGAAATGATGAGTGAAATGCACTATTAAACTTCTAGGGTAGGGCGAACACAGACCCGATTAGATCATTTTTCATTAAGATTAATATAAGAATTCAGCGAAATTCTATCACATTTGTTCAATTTACGTCGCTCATATTTCAGATAGCGTATTGGGCTGAGCGGCATCTCAAAGCGCAAGAAAGGGCGAATAAAATGCACTGATAAACTTCTAGGATAGGGCAAACAGAGACCCGATTAGATAATTTTATATTATGGTTAATTTAAGAATTCAGCGAAATTCTATCACATTTGTTCAACTTACGTCGCCCCTATTTCAGATAGCGTATTGGGCTAAGCGGCATCTCAAAGAGCATGAAATGACGAGTATAATGCACTGTTAAACTTCTAGGGTACGGCAAACAGAGACCCGATTAGATCATTTTATATTAAGGTTAATTTAAGAATTCAGCGAAATTCTATCACATTTGTTCAATTTACGTCGCTCCTATTTCAGATAGCGTATTGGGCTAAGCGGCATCTCAAAGCGCATGAAATGACGAGTAAAATGCACTATTAAACATCTAGAGTAGGGCAAACAGAGACCCGATTAGATCATTTTATATTTTGGTTAATATAAGAATTCAGCGAAATTCTATCACATTTGTCCAATTTACGTCGCTCCTATTTCAGATAGCTTATTGGGCTCAGCGGCATCTCAAAGCGCATGAAATCTCGAGTGAAATGCACTATTAATCTTCTAGGGTAGGGCGAACAGAGACCCAATTAGATCATTTTAGATTAAGGTTAATATAAGAATTCAGCGAAATTCTCTCACATTTGTTCAATTTACGTCGCTGATATTTCAGATAGCGTATTGGGCTAAGCGGCATCTCAAAGCGCAAGAAATCTCGACTAAAATGCACTATTAAACTTCTTGGGTCGGGGGAACAGAGACCCGATTACATCATTTTGTATTATGGTTAATTTAAGAATTCAGCAAAATTCTATCACATTTGTTCAATTTACGTCGTTCCTATTTCAGATAGCGTACTGGGCTAGGCGGCATCTTAAAGCGCGTGAAATGGCGAGTAAAATGCACTGCTAAACTTCTATGATAGGGCAATCAGAGACCCGATTAGTTCATTTTATATTTTGTTTAATGTAAGATTTCAGGGAAATTCTATCACATTTGTTCAATTTACGTCGCTCCTATTTCAGATAGCGTATTGGGCTAAGCGGCATCTCAAAGCGCATGAAATGATGTGTAAAATGCACTATTAAACTTCTAGGGTAGGGCAAACAGAGACCCGATTAGATGATTTTATATTTTGTTTTATATAAGATTTCAGCGAAATTCTATCACATTTGTCCAATTTACGTCGCTCCTATTTCAGATAGCTTATTGGGCTAAGCGGCATCTCAAAGCGCATGGAATGACGAGTGAAATGCACTATTAAACTTCTAGGGTAGGGCGAACAGAGACCCGTTTAGATCATTTTACATTAAGATTAACAAAAGAATTCAGCGAAATTCTATCTCATTTGTTCAACTTACGTCGCTCGTATTTGAGACAGCGTATTGAGCTAAGCGGTATCTCAAAGCGCATGAAATGTCGAGTGAAATGCACTATTACACTCCTAGGACAAGGCAAACAGAGACGCGATTAGATCATTTTACGTTAACGTTAATTTAAGAATTCAGCGAAATTCTATCACATTTGTTCAATTTACGTTGCTCATATTTCAGATAGCGTATTGGGCTAAGCGGCATCTCAAAGCGCAAGAAATGGCGAGTAGAATGCGCTAATAAACTTCTAGGGTAGGGCAAACAGAGACCCGATTAGATCATTTTATATTACGGGTAATATAAGAATGCAGCATAATTCTATCACATTTGTTCAACTTAAGTCGCTCCTATTTCAGATAGCGTACTGTGCTAGGCGGTATCTTAAAGCGCGTGGAAGGGCGAGTAAAATGCACTACTAAACTTCTATGACAGGGCAATCAGAGAGCCGATTAGATCACATTATATTTTGGTTAATATAAGAATTCAGCGAAATTCTCTCACATTTGTTCAATTTACGTCGCTGATATTTCAGATAGCGTATTGGACTAGCGGCATCTCAAAGCGCAAGAAATGGCGAGTAAAATGCACTATTAAACTTCTAGGGTAGGGCAAACAGAGACCCGATTTGATCATTTTACGTTATGGTTAATAAAAGAATTCAGCGTAATTCTATCACATTTTTCAACTTACGTCGCTCCTATTTCAGATAGCGTATTGGGCTAAGCGGCATCTCAAAGCGCATGAAATGGCGAGTAAAATGCACTACTAAACTTCTAGGGCAGGGCAAACAGAGATTCGATTAGATCATTTTATATTATGGTTAATTTAACAATTCAGCAAAATTCTTTCACATTTGTTCAATTTACGTTGTTCCTATTTCAGATAGTGTACTGTGCTAGGCGGCATCTTAAAGCGCGTGGAATGGCGAGTAAAATGCACTATTAAACTTCTATGAAAGGGCAATCAGAGTCTCTATTAGATCATTTTATATTTTGGTTAATATAAGGATTCAGCGAAAATCTACACAGTTGTTCAACTTACGTCGCTCCTATTTCAGACAGCTTATTGGGCTAAGCGGCATCTCAAAGCGCATGAAATGACGAGTCAAATGCACTATTAAACTTCTAGGGTAGGGCGAACAGAGACCCGATTAGATCATTTTACATTAAGATTAATAAAAGAATTCAGCGAAATTCTGTCACATTTGTTCAATTTACATCTCTCCTATTTCAGATAGCGTATTGGGTTAAGCGTCATCTCAAAGCGCATGAAATGACGAGTAAAATGCACTACCAAACTTCTATGATAGGGTAATCGGAGACCCGATTAGATCATTTTATATTTAGCTTAATATATGATTTCAGGGAAATTCTATCACATTTGTTCAATTTACATCGCTCCTATTTCAGATAGCGTATTGGGCTAAGCGTCACCCCAAAGCGCATGAAATGACGAGTAAAATGCACTATTAAACTTCTAGGGCAGGGCAAACAGAGATCCGATTAGTTCATTTTATATTATGGTTAATTTAAGAATTCAGCAAAATTCTATCACATTTGTTCAATTTACGTCGCCCCTATTTCAGATAGCGTACTTGGCGAGGTAGTATCTTAAAGCGCATGAAATGTCGAGTAAAATGCACTATTAAACTTCTATGATAGGGCAATCAGAGACCCGATTAGATCATTTTATATTATTGGCAATATAAGAATTCAGCGTAATTTTATCACATTTGTTCAATTTATGTCTCTCCTATTTTACATAATGTATTGCGCTGGGCGGCACCTCAAAGCGCATGAAATGACGAGTAAAATGCACTATTAAACTTCTAGGTTGGGGCAAACAGAGACCCGATTAGATCATTTTATATTATGGTTAATTTAAGAATTCAGCGAAACTCTATCACACTTGTTCAATTTACGTAGCTCCAGTTTCAGATAGCGTATTGGGCCAGCCGGCACCTTAAAGCAGATGAAATGACGAGTAAAATGCACTACTAACCTTCTATGATAGGGCAATAAGAGACCCGATTAGATCATTTTATATTATGGTTAGTATAAGAGTTCAGCGAAATTCTATCACATTTGTTCAATTTACGTCGCTCCTACTTCAGATAGCGTATTGGGCTAAGCGGCATCTTAAAGCGTATGAAATGACGAGTAAAATGCACTATTAAACTTCTAGGATACGGCAATCAGAATCCCGATTAGATCATTCTATATTATGGTTCATATAAGGATTCTGCGTAATTCTATCACATTTGTTCAATTTATGTCGCTCCTATTTCAGACAGCGTATTGGGCTAGGCGGCACCTTATAGCGCATGAAATGGCGAGAAAACTGCACTATTAAACTTCTATGATAAGGCAATCAGAGACCCGACTAGATCATTTTATATTATGGTTAATATAAGAATTCTGCGTAATGCTATCACGTTTGTTCAATCTACGCCGCTCCAATTTCAGATAGCGTAGTGGGCTAAGCGGCATCCTAAAGCGCATGACATGTCGAGTCAAATGCACTACTAAGCTTCTAGGATAGGGCGATCAGAATCCCGATTAGATCGTCTTATATTACTGTTAATTTAAGAATTCATCGTAACTCTATCACATTTGTCCTATTCACGTCGCTCCTACACCAGATATCGTATTGAGATTGGCGGCATCTTAAAGCGCATGAAATGGCGAGTAAAATGCCCTACTATACAACTCGGATAGGGCAATCAGAGACCTGATTAGGTCATCTTATATTATGATTAATATAAGAATTCTGCGTAATTCTATCACATTTGTTCAATTTACGTCGCTCCTATTTCAGATAGTATATTGGGCTAGGCGGCATCTTAAAGCGCGTGGAATGACGAGTAAAATGCACTACTAACCTTCTATGGTAGGGCAATCACAGACCCGATTAGATCATTTTATATTATGGTTAATATAAGAATTCTGCGTAATTCTATCACGTTTGTTCAATTTACGTCGCTCCTATTTCAGATAGCGTATTGGGCTAGCGGCATCTTAAAGCGCGTGGAATGACGAGTAAAATGCACCACTAACCTTCTACGATAGGGCAATCAGAGACCCGAGTATATCGTATTATATTATGGTTAATATAAGAATTATGCGCAATTCTATCACATATTTTCAATTTACGTCGCTCCTATTTCAGATAGCGTATTGGGTTAGGCGGCATCTTAAAGCGCGTGGAATGGCGAGTAAAATGCACTACGAACCTTCTATGATAGAGCAATCAGAGACCCGATTAGATCATTTTATATTATGGTTAATATAAGAATTCTGCGTACTTCTATCACGTTTGTTCAATTTACGACGCTCCTATTTCAGATAGCGTAGTGGGCTAAGCGGCATCTTAAAGCGCATGAAATGGCGAGTAAAATACACTACTAACCTTTTATGATAGGGCAATCAGAGACCCGATTAGATCTTCTTGTATTATGATTAATATAAGAATTCAGTGTAATTCTATCACATTTGTTCAATTTAGGACGCTCCTATTTCAGATAGCGTATTGCGCTAAACGGCACCTTGAACGGCATGAAGTGGCGAGTAAAATGCACTATTAAACTTCTATGATAGGGCAATCAGAGACCCCATTAGATCATTTTATATTATGCTTAATATAAGAATTCAGCGAAATTCTAACGCATTTGTTCAATTTACGTATCTCCAATTTGAGATAGCGGATTGGGCTAGACGGCACCTTAAAGCGCATGGAATGACGAGTAAAATGCACTACTCAACTTCTTCGATAGGGCAATCAGAGACCCGATTAGATCATTTGATATTATTGTTGATATAAGATTTCAGCGTAATTCTATCACATTTGTTCAATTTACGTCGCCTTATTTCTAATAGCGTATCGGGATAAGAGACGCCTTAAAGCGCATGAAATGCCGAGCAAAATGCACAATTAAACTTCTTTGATAGGGCAATCAGAGACCCGATTGGATCATTTTATATTATGGTTAATATAAGAATTCTGCGAAATTCTATCGCATTTGTTCAATTTACGTCGCTCCAATTTCAGATAGCGTATTGGGCTAGGCGGCACCTTAAAGCGTATGAAATGACGAGTAAAATGCACTATTAAACTTCTAGGATACGGCAATCAGAATCCCGATTAGATCATTCTATATTATGGTTCATATAAGGATTCTGCGTAATTCTATCACATTTGTTTCAATTATGTCGCTCCTATTTCAGACAGCGTATTGGCTAGGCGGCACCTTATAGCGCATGAAATGGCGAGAAAACTGCACTATTAAACTTCTATGATAAGGCAATCAGAGACCCGACTAGATCATTTTATATTATGGTTAATATAAGAATTCTGCGTACTTCTATCACGTTTGTTCAATTTACGACGCTCGTATTTCAGATAGCGTAGTGGGCTAAGCGGCATCTTAAAGCGCATGAAATGGCGAGTAAAATGCACTACTACACTTCTTTGATAGGGCAATCAAAGACCCGATTAGACCATTTTATATTATGGGTAATATAAGAATTCGGCGTAATTTTATCACATTTGTTCAATTTATGTCGCCCCTATTTCAGATAGCGTATTGCGCTAGGTTGCATCATAAAGCGCACGAAACGTCGAGTAAAATGCTCTATTAAAATTCTAGGGTAGGGCAAACAGAGACCTGATTAGATCATTTTATATTATGGTTAATTTAATAATTCAGCGAAACTCTATCACACTTGTTCAATTTACGGAGCTCCAATTTCACATAGCATATTGGGCTAGGCGGCACCATAAAGGGCATGAAATGACGAGTAAAATGCACTATTAAACTTCTATGATAGGGCAATCGGAGACACGATTAGGTCATTTTATATTATTGATAATATAAGAATCCGGCGTAATTTTATCACATTTGTTCAATTTACGTCGCCCCTATTTCAGATAGCGTGTTGGGCTAGGTTGCAGTATAAAGCGCATGAAATGGCGAGTAAAATGCTCTATTAAAATTCTGGGGTAGGGCAAACAGAGACCTGATTAGATCATTTTATATTATGGTTAATTTAATAATTCAGCGAAACTCTATCACACTTGTTCAATTTACGGAGCTCCAATTTCAGATAGCATATTGGGCTAGGCGGCACCATAAAGCGCATGAAATGGCGAGTAAAATGCACTATTAAACTTCTATGATAGAGCAATCAGAGACCCGATTAGATCATTTTATATTATGGTTAATATAAGAATTCTGCGTACTTCTATCACGTTTGTTCAATTTAGGACGCTCCTATTTCAGATAGCGTATTGCGCTAAACGGCACCTTGAACGGCATGAAGTGGCGAGTAAAATGCACTATTAAACTTCTATGATAGGGCAATCAGAGACCCCATTAGATCATTTTATATTATGCTTAATATAAGAATTCAGCGAAATTCTAACGCATTTGTTCAATTTACGTATCTCCAATTTGAGATAGCGGATTGGGCTAGACGGCACCTTAAAGCGCATGGAATGACGAGTAAAATGCACTACTCAACTTCTTCGATAGGGCAATCAGAGACCCGATTAGATCATTTGATATTATTGTTGATATAAGATTTCAGCGTAATTCTATCACATTTGTTCAATTTACGTCGCCTTATTTCTAATAGCGTATCGGGATAAGAGACGCCTTAAAGCGCATGAAATGCCGAGCAAAATGCACAATTAAACTTCTTTGATAGGGCAATCAGAGACCCGATTGGATCATTTTATATTATGGTTAATATAAGAATTCTGCGAAATTCTATCGCATTGTTCAATTTACGTCGCTCCAATTTCAGATAGCGTATTGGGCTAGGCGGCACCTTAAAGCGTATGAAATGACGAGTAAAATGCACTATTAAACTTCTAGGATACGGCAATCAGAATCCCGGTTAGATCATTCTATATTATGGTTCATATAAGGATTCTGCGTAATTCTATCACATTTGTTCAATTTATGTCGCTCCTATTTCAGACAGCGTATTGGGCTAGGCGGGCACCTTATAGCGCATGAAATGGCGAGAAAACTGCACTATTAAACTTCTATGATAAGGCAATCAGAGACCCGACTAGATCATTTTATATTATGGTTAATATAAGAATTCTGCGTACTTCTATCACGTTTGTTCAATTTACGTCGCTCCTATTACAGATAGCATATTGGGCTAAGCGGCACCTTAAAGCGCATGAAATGTCGAGTAAAATGCACTACTAAACTTCTAGGAAAGGGCAGTCAGAGACCCGATTAGATCATCTTATGTTATGATTAATATAAGAATTCAGTGTAATTCTATCACATTTGTTCAATTTACGTCGCTCCAATTTCAGGTGGCGTATTGGGCTTAGCGTCATCTTAAACCTTACGAAATGTCGAGTAAAATGCACTACTAACCTTCTATGACAGGGCAATCAGAGACCCGATTAGATCGTTTTATATAATGGTTAATATAAGAATTCTGCGTAACTCTGTCACATTTGTTCAATTTACGTAGCTCCAATTGCAGATCACATTCGATCACATTTGTTCAGTTTACGTCGCTCCTATTTCAGATAGCGTATTGGGCTAAGCGGCACCTTAAAGCGCATGAAATGTCGAGTAAAATGCGCTATAAAACTTCTATGATAGGGCAATCAGAGACCTGATTAGATCCCTTTAAATCATGGTTAATATAAGAATTCAGCTTAATTCTATCACATTTGTTCAATTTACGTTGCTGCTATTTCAGATAGCGTATTGGGCTAAGCGGCACCTTAAAGCGCATGAAATGGCGAGTAAAATGCACTATTAAACTTCTATGATAGCGCAATCAGAGACCCGATTAGATAATTTTAAATTATGGTTAATATAAGAATTCTGAGTAATTCTATCACATTTGTTCAATTTACGTCGCTCCTATTTCAGATAGCGTATTGGGCTAGGTGGCATCTTAAAGCGCATGAAACGTCGAGTAAAATTCACTATTAAACTTCTAGGGTAGGGCAACCAGAGAGCCGATTAGATCATTTTATATTTTGGTTAATATAAGAATTCAGCGAAATTCTGTCACATTTGTTCAATTTACGACGCTCCTATTTCAGATAACGCATTGGGCTAAACGGCACCTTAAAGCGCATGAAATGGCAAGTTCAATGCACTATTAAACTTCTTTGATAGGGCAATCAGAGACCCGATTCGATCATTTTATATTATGTTTAATATAAGAATTCAGCGTAATTTTATCACATTTGTTCAATTTATGTCTCTCCTATTTTACATAATGTATTGCGCTGGGCGGCACCTCAAAGCGCATGAAATGACGAGTAAAATGCACTATTAAACTTCTAGGTTGGGGCAAACAGAGACCCGATTAGATCATTTTATATTATGGTTAATTTAAGAATTCAGCGAAACTCTATCACACTTGTTCAATTTACGTAGCTCCAGTTTCAGATAGCGTATTGGGCCAGCCGGCACCTTAAAGCAGATGAAATGACGAGTAAAATGCACTACTAACCTTCTATGATAGGGCAATAAGAGACCCGATTAGATCATTTTATATTATTGTTAGTATAAGAGTTCAGCGAAATTCTATCACATTTGTTCAATTTACGTCGCTCCTACTTCAGATAGCGTATTGGGCTAAGCGGCATCTTAAAGCGTATGAAATGACGAGTAAAATGCACTATTAACTTCTAGGATACGGCAATCAGAATCCCGATTAGATCATTCTCTATTATGGTTCATATAAGGATTCTGCGTAATTCTATCACATTTGTTCAATTTATGTCGCTCCTATTTCAGACAGCGTATTGGGCTAGGCGGCACCTTATAGCGCATGAAATGGCGAGAAAACTGCACTATTAAACTTCTATGATAAGGCAATCAGAGACCCGACTAGATCATTTTATATTATGTTTAATATAAGAATTCTGCGTAATGCTATCACGTTTGTTCAATCTACGCCGCTCCAATTTCAGATAGCGTAGTGGGCTAAGCGGCATCCTAAAGCGCATGACATGTCGAGTCAAATGCACTACTAAGCTTCTAGGATAGGGCGATCAGAATCCCGATTAGATCGTCTTATATTATTGTTAATTTAAGAATTCATCGTAACTCTATCACATTTGTCCTATTCACGTCGCTCCTACACCAGATATCGTATTGAGATTGGCGGCATCTTAAAGCGCATGAAATGGCGAGTAAAATGCCCTACTATACAACTCGGATAGGGCAATCAGAGACCTGATTAGGTCATCTTATATTATGATTAATATAAGAATTCTGCGTAATTCTATCACATTTGTTCAATTTACGTCGCTCCTATTTCAGATAGTATATTGGGCTAGGCGGCATCTTAAAGCGCGTGGAATGACGAGTAATATGCACTGTTAAACCTCTATGGTAGGGCAATCACAGACCCGATTAGATCATTTTATATTATGGTTATATAAGAATTCTGCGTAATTCTATCACGTTTGTTCAATTTACGTCGCTCCTATTTCAGATAGCGTATTGGGCTAGGCGGCATCTTAAAGCGCGTGGAATGACGAGTAAAATGCACCACTAACCTTCTACGATAGGGCAATCAGAGACCCGAGTATATCGTATTATATTATGGTTAATATAAGAATTATGCGCAATTCTATCACATATTTTCAATTTACGTCGCTCCTATTTCAGATAGCGTATTGGGTTAGGCGGCATCTTAAAGCGCGTGGAATGGCGAGTAAAATGCACTACGAACCTTCTATGATAGAGCAATCAGAGACCCGATTAGATCATTTTATATTATGGTTAATATAAGAATTCTGCGTACTTCTATCACGTTTGTTCAATTTACGACGCTCCTATTTCAGATAGCGTAGTGGGCTAAGCGGCATCTTAAAGCGCATGAAATGGCGAGTAAAATACACTACTAACCTTTTATGATAGGGCAATCAGAGACCCGATTAGATCTTCTTGTATTATGATTAATATAAGAATTCAGTGTAATTCTATCACATTTGTTCAATTTAGGACGCTCCTATTTCAGATAGCGTATTGCGCTAAACGGCACCTTGAACGGCATGAAGTGGCGAGTAAAATGCACTATTAAACTTCTATGATAGGGCAATCAGAGACCCCATTAGATCATTTTATATTATGCTTAATATAAGAATTCAGCGAAATTCTAACGCATTTGTTCAATTTACGTATCTCCAATTTGAGATAGCGGATTGGGCTATACGGCACCTTAAAGCGCATGGAATGACGAGTAAAATGCACTACTCAACTTCTTCGATAGGGCAATCAGAGACCCGATTAGATCATTTGATGTTATTGTTGATATAAGATTTCAGCGTAATTCTATCACATTTGTTCAATTTACGTCGCCTTATTTCTAATAGCGTATCGGGATAAGAGACGCCTTAAAGCGCATGAAATGCCGAGCAAAATGCACAATTAAACTTCTTTGATAGGGCAATCAGAGACCCGATTGGATCATTTTATATTATGGTTAATATAAGAATTCTGCGAAATTCTATCGCATTTGTTCAATTTACGTCGCTCCAATTTCAGATAGCGTATTGGGCTAGGCGGCACCTTAAAGCGTATGAAATGACGAGTAAAATGCACTATTAAACTTCTAGGATACGGCAATCAGAATCCCGATTAGATCATTCTATATTATGGTTCATATAAGGATTCTGCGTAATTCTATCACATTTGTTCAATTTATGTCGCTCCTATTTCAGACAGCGTATTGGGCTAGGCGGCACCTTATAGCGCATGAAATGGCGAGAAAACTGCACTATTAAACTTCTATGATAAGGCAATCAGAGACCCGACTAGATCATTTTATATTATGGTTAATATAAGAATTCTGCGTACTTCTATCACGTTTGTTCAATTTACGACGCTCGTATTTCAGATAGCGTAGTGGGCTAAGCGGCATCTTAAAGCGCATGAAATGGCGAGTAAAATGCACTACTACACTTCTTTGATAGGGCAATCAAAGACCCGATTAGACCATTTTATATTATGGGTAATATAAGAATTCGGCGTAATTTTATCACATTTGTTCAATTTACGTCGCCCCTATTTCAGATAGCGTATTGCGCTAGGTTGCATCATAAAGCGCACGAAACGTCGAGTAAAATGCTCTATTAAAATTCTAGGGTAGGGCAAACAGAGACCTGATTAGATCATTTTATATTATGGTTAATTTAATAATTCAGCGAAACTCTATCACACTTGTTCAATTTACGGAGCTCCAATTTCACATAGCATATTGGGCTAGGCGGCACCATAAAGGGCATGAAATGACGAGTAAAATGCACTATTAAACTTCTATGATAGGGCAATCGGAGACACGATTAGGTCATTTTATATTATTGATAATATAAGAATCCGGCGTAATTTTATCACATTTGTTCAATTTACGTCGCCCCTATTTCAGATAGCGTGTTGGGCTAGGTTGCAGCATAAAGCGCATGAAATGGCGAGTAAAATGCTCTATTAAAATTCTGGGGTAGGGCAAACAGAGACCTGATTAGATCATTTTATATTATGGTTAATTTAATAATTCAGCGAAACTCTATCACACTTGTTCAATTTACGGAGCTCCAATTTCAGATAGCATATTGGGCTAGGCGGCACCATAAAGCGCATGAAATGACGAGTAAAATGCACTATTAAACTTCTATGATAGAGCAATCAGAGACCCGATTAGATCATTTTATATTATGGTTAATATAAGAATTCTGCGTACTTCTATCACGTTTGTTCAATTTAGGACGCTCCTATTTCAGATAGCGTATTGCGCTAAACGGCACCTTGAACGGCATGAAGTGGCGAGTAAAATGCACTATTAAACTTCTATGATAGGGCAATCAGAGACCCCATTAGATCATTTTATATTATGCTTAATATAAGAATTCAGCGAAATTCTAACGCATTTGTTCAATTTACGTATCTCCCAATTTGAGATAGCGGATTGGCCTAGACGGCACCTTAAAGCGCATGGAATGACGAGTAAAATGCACTACTCAACTTCTTCGATAGGGCAATCAGAGACCCGATTAGATCATTTGATATTATTGTTGATATAAGATTTCAGCGTAATTCTATCACATTTGTTCAATTTACGTCGCCTTATTTCTAATAGCGTATCGGGATAAGAGACGCCTTAAAGCGCATGAAATGCCGAGCAAAATGCACAATTAAACTTCTTTGATAGGGCAATCAGAGACCCGTTTGGATCATTTTATATATGGTTAATATAAGAATTCTGCGAAATTCTATCGCATTTGTTCAATTTACGTCGCTCCAATTTCAGATAGCGTATTGGGCTAGGCGGCACCTTAAAGCGTATGAAATGACGAGTAAAATGCACTATTAAACTTCTAGGATACGGCAATCAGAATCCCGATTAGATCATTCTATATTATGGTTCATATAAGGATTCTGCGTAATTCTATCACATTTGTTCAATTTATGTCGCTCCTATTTCAGACAGCGTATTGGGCTAGGCGGCACCTTATAGCGCATGAAATGGCGAGAAAACTGCACTATTAAACTTCTATGATAGGCAATCAGAGACCCGACTAGATCATTTTATATTATGGTTATATAAGAATTCTGCGTACTTCTATCACGTTTGTTCAATTTACGTCGCGCTCCTATTACAGATAGCGTATTGGGCTAAGCGGCACCTTAAAGCGCATGAAATGTCGAGTAAAATGCACTACTAAACTTCTAGGATAGGGCAGTCAGAGACCCGATTAGATCATCTTATGTTATGATTAATATAAGAATTCAGTGTAATTCTATCACATTTGTTCAATTTACGTCGCTCCAATTTCAGGTGGCGTATTGGGCTTAGCGTCATCTTAAACCTTACGAAATGTCGAGTAAAATGCACTACTAACCTTCTATGACAGGGCAATCAGAGACCCGATTAGATCGTTTTATATAATGGTTAATATAAGAATTCTGCGTAACTCTGTCACATTTGTTCAATTACGTAGCTCCATTGCAGATCACATCGATCACATTTGTTCAGTTTACGTCGCTCCTATTTCAGATAGCGTATTGGGCTAAGCGGCACCTTAAAGCGCATGAAATGTCGAGTAAAATGCGCTATAAAACTTCTATGATAGGGCAATCAGAGACCTGATTAGATCCCTTTAAATCATGGTTAATATAAGAATTCAGCTTAATTCTATCACATTTGTTCAATTTACGTTGCTGCTATTTCAGATAGCGTATTGGGCTAAGCGGCACCTTAAAGCGCATGAAATGGCGAGTAAAATGCACTATTAAACTTCTATGATAGCGCAATCAGAGACCCGATTAGATAATTTTAAATTATGGTTTATATAAGAATTCTGAGTAATTCTATCACATTTGTTCAATTTACGTCGCTCCTATTTCAGATAGCGTATTGGGCGAGGCGGCATCTTAAAGCGCATGAAATGTCGAGTAAAATGCACTATTAAACTTCTATGATGGGGCAATCAGTGACTCGAATAGATCGTATTACATTATGGTTAATATAAGAATTCTGCGTAATTCTATCACATTTGTTCAATTTGCGTCGCCCCTATTTCAGATAGCGTATTGGGCTAGGTGGCATCTTAAAGCGCATGAAACGTCGAGTAAAATTCACTATTAAACTTCTAGGGTAGGGCAACCAGAGAGCCGATTAGATCATTTTATATTTTGGTTAATATAAGAATTCAGCGAAATTCTGTCACATTTGTTCAATTTACGACGCTCCTATTTCAGATAACGCATTGGGCTAAACGGCACCTTAAAGCGCATGAAATGGCAAGTTCAATGCACTATTAAACTTCTTTGATAGGGCAATCAGAGACCCGATTCGATCATTTTATATTATGTTTAGTATAAGAATTCTGCGTAACTCTATCACATTTATTCAATTTACGACGCTCCTATTTCAGATAGCGTATTGGGTGAGGTGGCATCTCGAAGCGCGTGGAATGGCGAGTAAAATGCACGTCTAACCTTCTATGGCAGGGCAATCAGAGACACGATTAGATCATTTTATATTATGGTTAATATAAGAATTATATTATTGTTAATATAAGTATTCAACGTAATTTTATCACATTTGTTCAATTTACGACTCCCCCATTTCAGATTGCGTATTGGGCTAGATGGCATCTTAAAGCGCATGAAATGTCGAGTAAAATGCACTATTAAACTTCTATGATAGGGCAATCAGAGACCCGAATAGATCATATTATACTATGGTTAATATAAGAATTCTGCGTAATTCTATCACGTTTGTTCAGTTTACGCAGCTCCAATTTCAGATAGCGTATTGGGCTAGGTGGCATCTTAAAGCGCATGAAATGTCGAGTTAAAATGCACTAGTAAACTTCTAGGGTAGGGCAAACAGAGACCCGATTAGATCATTTGATATTATGGTTAACTTAAGAATTCAGCAAAATTCTATCACATTTGTTCAATTTACATCGCTCCTATTTCAGATAGCGTATTCGGCTAAGCGGCATCTTAAAGCGCACGAAATGACGAGTAAAATGCACTATTAAAATTCCCAGGTAATGCAAACAGAGACCCGATTAGATCACTTTATACTATGGTTAATTTAAAAATTCAGCGAAATTCTATCACCCTTGTTCAATTTACGTAGCTCCAATTTCAGATAGCATATTGTGCTAGGCGGTTCCTTGAAGCGCATGAAATGGCGAGTAAAATGCACTATTAAACTTCTATGATAGGGCAATCGGAGACACGGTTAGATCATTTTATATTATTGTTAATATAAGATTTCGGCGTAATTTTATCACATTTGTCAATTTAAGTCGCCCCTATTTCAGATAGCGTATTGAGCTAGGTTGCATCATGAAGCGCATGAAATGACGAGAAAAATGCTCTATTAAACCTCTATGATAGGGCAATCAGGGACCTCATTAGATCATTCTATATTACGGTTAATATAAGAATTCAGAGACATCCTATCACATTTGTTCAATTTACGTCGCTCCAGTTTCAGATAGCGCATTGGGCTAAGCGGCACCTTAAAGCGCATGAAATGACGAGTAAAATGCACTATTAAACTTCTGTGATAGGGCAATCAGAGATCCGGTTTGATCATTTTATATTATTGTTAATATAACAATTCAGCGTAATTTTATCACATTTGTTCAATTTACGACGCTCCTATTTCAGATAGTATATTGGGCTAGGCGGCATCTTAAAGCGCGTGGAATGTGGAGTAAAAGGTACTACTAACCTTCTATGATAGGGCAATCAGCGACCCGAATAGATCATATTATATTATTGTTAATATAAGAATTCTGCGTAATTCTATCACGTTGGTTCAATTTACGTCGCTCCTACTTCAGATATCTTATTGGGCTAAGCGACATCTTAAAGCGCATGAAATGTCGAGTAAAATGCGCTACGAAACATCTGGGGTAGGGCAATCAGAGACCCGATTATGTCATCCAATATTATGATTAATATAAGAATTCAGCGTAATCCTATCACATTTGTTCAATTTACGTCGCACCTATTTCAGATAGCGTATTGGGGTAGGCGACATCTTACAGCGCATGGAATGTCGAGCAAAATGCACTGCTAAACTTCTCGGACAGGGCAATCGGAGACCCGATTAGGTCATATTATATTATGATTAATATAAGAATTCAGCGTAATTTTAACACATTTGTTCAATTTACGTTACTCCTATTTCAGATAGCGTATTGGGATAGGCGGCACCTTAAAGCGCATGGACTGACGAGTAAAATGCACTATTAAACTTCTATGATAGGACAATCAGAGACCCGTTTAGATCATTCTATATTATGGTTAATATAAGAATTCAGCGAAATACTATGACATTTGTTCAATTTACGTCGCTCCAGTTTCAGATAGCGTATTGGGCTAAGCGGCACCTTAAAGCGCATGAAATGGCGAATAAAATGCACTACTAACCTTCTCGGATACGGCCATCAGACACCCAATTAGATCATTTTAAATTATGGTTAATATAAGAATTCTGCGTAATTCTATCACATTTGTTCAACTTACGTGGCTCCTTTTTCAGATAGCGTATTGGCCGAGGCGGCATCTTAAAGCGCATGAAATGTCGAGTAAAATGCACTACTAAACTTCTCGGATAGGGCAATCAGAGACCCGATTAGGTCATTTTAAATTATGGTTAATGTAAGAATTCAGCGAAATTCTATCACATTTGTTCAATTTACGTCGCTCCTATTTCAGATAGCGTATTGGGCTAGGCGGCACCTTAAAGCGCATGAAATTACGAGTAAAATGCACCATTAAGCTTCTAAGATAGGGCATTCAGAGACCACATTAGATCATTTTATATTATGGTTAATGTAAGATTTCTGCATAACTCTATCACATTTGTTCAATTTACGTATCTCCAATTTCAGATAGCGGATTGGGATAGACGGCACCTTAAAGCGTATGAAATAAGGGGTAAAATGAACTACTAAACTTCTTTGGTAGGGCAATCAGAGACCCGATTAGATCATTTTATATTATGGTTAATATAAGAATTCTGCGTAACTCTATCACATTTGTTCAGTTTACGCATCTCCAATTTCAGAGAGCGGACAGGGCTAGACGGCACATTAAAGCGCACGAAGTGACGAGAAAAATGCACTACTGAACTTCGTCGATAGGGCAATCAGAGACCCGATTACATCATTTTATATTATGGTTAATATAAGAATTCAGCGCAATTCTATCACATTAGTTCAATTTACGTTGCTTCAACTTTGGATAGCGTGTTGGGCTAGGCAGCACATTAAAGCGCATGCAATGGCGATTAAAATGCACTATTAAACTTCATTGATAGGGCAATCAGAGACCCGATTAGATTGTTTTATATTATGATTAATATAAGAATTCAGCGAAATTCTATCACATTTGTTCAATTTACGTCGCTCCTATTTAGATATCGTGTTGAGCTAGGTGGCATCTTAAAGCGCATGAACTGTCGAGTAAAATGCATTATTAAACATCTCGGGTAGGGCAAACAGAGACCTGATTAGATCATTTTATATTATGGTTAATTTAAGAATTCAGCGAAATTCTATCACATTTGTTCAATTTACGTCGCTCCTATTTCAGATAGCGTATTGGCCTAAGCGGCGTCTTAAAGCACGTGGAATGCCGAGTAAAATGCACTATTAAACTTCTAGGGTAGGGCGAACAGAGACCCGATTAGATCATTTTACATTATGGTTAATAAAAGAATGCAGGGAAATTCTATCACATTTGTTCAATTTACGTCGCTCCTATTTCAGATAGCGTACTGGGCTAAGCGGCATCTTAAAGCGAGTAGAATGGCGAGTAAAATGCACTATTAAACCTCTAGGGTAGGGCGAACAGAGACCCGATTAGATCATTTTACATTATGGTTAATAAAAGAATGCAGGGAAATTCTATCACATTTGTTCAATTTACGTCGCTCCTATTTCAGATAGCGTACTGGGCTAAGCGGCATCTTAAAGCGAGTAGAATGGCGAGTAAAATGCACTATTAAACGTCTAGGGTAAGGCAAACAGAGACCCGATTAGAACATTTTATATTACGGTTAATATAAGAATTCTGCGTAATTCTGTGACATTTGTTCAACTTGCGTCGCGACTATTTCAGATAGCGTACTGGGCTAGGCGGCATCTTAAAGCGCGTGGAATGGCGAGTAAAATGCACTATGAAACTTCTATGATAGGGCAATCAGAGACCCGATTAGATCATTTTATATTTTGGTTAATATACGTGTTCAGCGAAATTCTATCACATTTGTTCAATTTACGTCGCTCCTCTTTCAGGTAGCGTATTGGGCGAAGCGGCATCTCAAAGCGCATGAAATGGCGAGTTAAATGCACTATTAAACTTCCAGGGTAGGGCAAACAGAGTTCCGATTAGATCATTTTATATTATGGTTAATTTACGAATTCAGCGAAATTCTATCACATTTGTTCAATTTACAACGCTCCTACTTCAGACAGCGTATTGGGCTAAGTGGCATCTCAAAGCGCATGAAATGGCGAGTAAAATGCACTATTAAACTTCTAGGATAAGGCAAACAGAGACAAGATTAGTTCATTTCATATTACGGTTAATATAAGAATTCAGCGTAACTCTATCACATTTGTTCAACTTGCGTCGCTCCTATTTCAGATAGCGTATTGGGCTAAGCGGCATCTCAAATCGCATGAAATGGCGAGTAAAATGCACTATTAATCTTCTAGGGTAAGGCAAACAGGGACCCGATTAGATCATTTTATATTACGGTTAATATAAGATTTCAGCGTAATTCTATCACATTTGTTCAACTTACGTCGCTCCTATTTCAGATATGGTACTGGGCTAGACGGTATCTTAAAGCGCGTGGAGTGGCGAATAAAATGCACTATTAAACTTCTATGATAGGGCAATCAGAGACCCGATTAGATCATTTTATATTTTGTTTAATATAAGATTTCAGGGAAATACCATCACATTTGTTCAATTTACGTCGCTCCTATTTCAGACAGCGTACTGGACTAGGCGGCATCTTAAAGCGCGTGGAATGATGAGTAAAGTGCACTATTCAACTTCTATGATATGGCAATCAGAGACCCGATTAAATCATTTTATATTTTGGTTAATATAAGAATTCTGCGAAATTCTATCACATTTGTTCAATTTACGTCGCTCCTATTTCAGATAGCGTATCGGGCTAAGCGGCATCTCAAAGCTCCTGAAATGGCGAGTAACATGCACTATTAAACTTCTGGGGTAAGGCAAACAGAGACCCGATTAGATCATTTTATATTACGGTTAATATAAGAATTCAGCGTAATTCTATCACATTTGTTCAACTTACGTCGCTCCTATTTCAGATAGCGTATTGGGCTAAGCGGCATCTTAAAGCGCGTGGAAGTGCGAGCAAAATGCACTACTAAACTTCTATGATAGGGCAATCAGAGTCCCGATTAGATCATTTTGTATTTTGTTTAATATAAGATTTCAGTGAAATTCTATCACATTTGTTCAATTTACGTCGCCCCTATTTCAGATAGCGTATTGGGCTAAACGGCATCTCAAAGCGCATGAGATGGCAAATAAAATGCACTATTAAACTTCTAGGGTAAGGCAAACATAGACCCGATTATATCATTTTATATTATGGTTAATTTAAGAATTCAGCAATGTTCTATCACATTTGTTCAATTTACGTCGCCCCTATTTCAGATAGCGTACTGGGCTAGACAGCATCTCAAAGCGCATGAAATGGCGAGTAAAATGCACTATTAAACTTCTAGGGTAAGGCAAACAGAGACGCGATTACATCATTTTATATTATGGTTAATTTAAGAATTCAGCAAAATTCTATCACATTTGTTCAATTTACGTCGCTCCTATTTCAGATAGCGTATTGGCTTGGGCGGCACCTTAAAGCGCGTGGAATGACGAGTAAAATGCACTCCTAACCTTCTATGATAGGGCAATCAGTGACCCGATTAGATCATTTTATATTATGGTTAATATAAGAATTCAGCGAAATTCTATCATACTTGTTCAATTTACGTCGCTCCTATTTCAGATAGTGTATTGGGCTAAGCGGCATCTTAAAGCGCAAGAAATGTCGAGTAAAATGCACTACTAACCTTCTATGATAGGGCAATCATAGAGCCGATTAGATCATTTTATATTATGGTTAATATAAGGATTCTGCGTAACTCTGTCACATTTGTTCAATTTACGTAGCTCCAATTTCAGGTTGCGTATTGGGCTAAGCGGCACCTTAAAGCGCATGAAATGACGAGTAAAATGCACTATTCAACTTCTATGATAGGGCGATCAGAGACCCGATTAGATCATTTTATATTATGGTTAATATAAGAATTATGCGTGATTCCATCACATTTGTTCAATTTACGTCGCTCCTATTTCAAATAGCGTCTTGGGCTAAGCGGCACCTTCAAGCGCAGGAAATGACGAGTAAAATGCACTACTCAACTTCTATGATAGGGCAATCATAGAGCCGATTAGATCATTTTATATTATGGTTAATATAAGTATTCTGCGTAACTCTGTCACATTTGTTCAATTTACGTAGCTCCAACTTCAGATTGCGTATTGGGCTAAACGGCTACTTAAAGCGCATGAAATGGCGAGTAAAATGCAGTATTAAACTTCTATGATAGGGCAATCAGAGACCCGATTAGATCGTTTTATATTATGGTTAATATAAGAATTATGCGTAGTTCTATCACATTTGCTCAATTTACGTATCTCCAATATGAGATAGCGGATTGGGCTAGACGGCACCTTAATGCGCATGAAATGGCGAGTAAAATGCACAACTAAACTTCTTTGAAAGGGCAATCAGAGACCCGATTAGATCATTTTATATTATTGTTAATATAACAATTCAGCGTAATTTTATCACATTTGTTCAATTTACGTCGCTCCTATTTCAGATAGCGTATTGGGATAGGCGGCACCTTAAGGCGCATGAAATGTCGAGTAAAATGCACTATTGAACTTCTAAGATAGGGCAATCAGAGGCCCGATTAGATCATTTTATATTATGGTTAATATAAGAATTCTGGGTAACTCTGTCACATTCGTTCAATTTACGTAGCTCCAATTTCAGATTGCGTATTGGGCTAAACGGCTCCTTAATGCGCATGAAATGGCGAGTAAAATGCACTATCAAACTTCTGTGTTAGGGCAATCAGAGACCCGATTAGATCATTTTATATTATGGTTAATATAAGAATTAAGCGTAATTCTATCACATTTGTTCAATTTACGTATCTCCAATTTGAGATAGCGGATTGGGCTAGACGGCACCTTAAAGCGCATGAAATTGTGAGTAAAATGCACTATTAAACTCCTATGATAGGGCGATCAGAGACCCGATTAGGTCATCTTATATTATGATTAATATAAGAATTCAGCGTAATTCTATCACATTTGTTCAATTTACGTCGCTCCTATTTCAAACAGCGTATTGGGCTAAGCGGCACCATAAAGCGCATGAAATGACGAGTAAAATGCACTATTAAACTTCTATGATAGGGCAATCATAGAGGCGATTAGATCATTTTATGTTATGGTTAATATAAGAATTCTGCGTAACTGTGTCACATTTGTTCAATTTGGGTAGCTCCAATTTCAGATTGCGTACTGGGGTAAGCTGCACCTTAAAGCGCATGAAGTGACGAGTAAAATGCACTATTAAACTTCTATGATAGGGCAATCAGAGACCCGATTAGATCATTTTATATTATGGTTAATATAAGAATTATGCGTAATTCCATCACATTTGTTCAAGTGACGTCGTTCCTATTTCAGATAGTACATTGGGCTAGGCGGCAGCTTAAAGCGCGTGGAATGGCGAGTAAAATGCACTACTAACCTTCTATGATAGGGCAATCAGAGACCCGATTAGACCATTTTATATTATGGTTAATATAAGAATTCAGCGAAATCCTATCACATTTGTTCAATTTACGTCGCTCCTATTTCATATAGCGTCTTGGGCTAAGCGGCACCTTCAAGCGCAGGAAATGACGAGTAAAATGCACTATTAAACTTCTATGATAGGGCAATCAGAGACCCGAGTAGATCATTTTATATTATGGTTAATATCAGAATTCTGCGTAATTCTATCACGTTCGTTCAATTAACGTCGCTCCTGTTTCAGATAGCGTATTGGGCTAGGAGGCACATAAAGCGCATGAAATGACGAGTAAAATGCACTATTCAACTTCTATGATAGGGCAATCATAGAGCCGATTAGATCATTTTATATTATGGTTAATATAAGAATTCTGCGTAACTCTGTCACATTTGTTCAATTTACGTAGCTCCAATTTCAGATTGCGTATTGGGCTAAGTGGCTACTTAAAGCGCATGAAATGGCGAGTAAAATGCAGTATTAAACTTCTATGATAGGGCAATCAGAGACCCGATTAGATCATCTTATATTATTGTTAATATTAGAATTCAGTGTAATTCTATCACATTTGTTCAATTTCCGACGCTCCTATTTCAGATAGCGTATTGGGCTAAACGGCACCTTGAAGCGCATGAAATGGCGAGTAAAATGCACTATTAAACTTCTATGATAGGGCAATTAGAGACCCGATTAGGTCGTTTTATATTATGATTAATATAAGAATTCAGCGTAATTCTATCACATTTATTCAATTTACGTCGCTCCTATTTCAGATAGCGTATTGTGCTAAACGGCTCCTTAAAGCGCATGAAATGGCGAGTAAAATGCACTATTAAACTTCTATGATAGGGCAATTAGAGACCCGATTAGGTCATCTTATATTATGATTAATATAAGAATTCAGCGTAATCCTATCACATTTGTTCAATTTACGTCGCCCCTAGTTCAGATAGCGTATTGGGCTAGGTGGCATCTTAAAGCGCATGAAATGTCCAGTAAAATGCACTATTAAACTTGTAGGGTAGGGCAAACAGAGACCCGATTAGATTGTTTTATATTATGGTTAATTTAAGAATTCAGCGTAATTCTATCACATTTGTTCAATTTACGTCGCTCCTATTTCAGATAGCGTATTGGGCTAAACGGAACGTTGAAGCGCATGAAATGACGAGTAAAATGCACTGTTAAACTTCTATGATAGGGCATTCAGAGGCCCGATTAGATCATGTTATATTATGGTTAATATAAGAATTCTGTGTAACTCTGTCACATTTGTTCAATTTACGTAGCTCCAATTTCAGATTGCGTATTGGGCCAAACGGCTCCTTAATGCGCATGAAATGGCGAGTAAAATGCACTATTAAACTTCTATGTTAGGGCAATCAGAGACCCGATTAGATCATTTTATATTATGGTTAATATAAGAATTATGCGTAATTCTATCACATTTGATCAATTTACGTCGCTCCTATTTCAGATAGCGTATTGGGCTAAACGGCTCCTTAAAGCGCATGAAATGTCGAGTAAAATGCACTATTGAGTTTCTAAGATAGGGCAATCAGAGACCCGATTAGATCATTTTATATTATGGTTAATATAAGATTTCAGCGAAATTCTATCACATTTGTTCAATTTACGTCGCTCCTATTTCAAATAGCGTATTGGGCTAAGCGGCACCTTAAAGCGCATGAAATGACGAGTAAAATGCACTATTAAACTTCTATGATAGGGCAATCAGAGACCCGATTAGATCATTTTATATTATGGTTAATATAATAATCATGCGTAATTCTATCCCATTTGTGCAGTTTACGTCGCTCCTATTTCAGATAGCGTGTCGGGCTAGGCGGCACCTGAAAGCGCACGAAATGGCGTGTAAAATGCACTATTAAACTTCTATGATAGGGCAATCAGAGACCAGATTAGATCATCTTATATTATGATTAATATAAGAATTCAGCGTTATTCTATCACATTTGTTCAATGTACGTCGCTCCTATTTCAGATAGCGTATTTTGCTAGGCGGCATCTTAAAGCGCGTGGAATGCCGAGTAAAATACACTACTAAACTTCTATGATAGGGTAATCAGAGACCCCATTAGATCATTTTATATTATGGTTATTATAAGAATTCTGCGTAATTCTATCACATTTGTTCAATTTACGTCGCTCCTACTTCACATAGCGTATTGGCAAAGCGGCATCTTAAAGCGCGTGGAATGCCGAGTAAAATGCACTACTAACCTTCTATGATAGGGCAATCAGGGACCCGATTAGATCATCTTATATTATGGTTAATATAAGAATTCTGCGAAACTCTGTCACATTTGTTCAATTTACGTAGCTCCAATTTCAGATTGCGTATTGGGCTAAACGGCACCTTAAAGGGCATGAAATGGCGAGTAAAATGCACTATTAAACTTCTAGGGTAGGGCAAACAGAGACACGTTTAGATCATTTTATATTATTGTTTATATAAGAATTCAACGTAATTTTATCACATTTGTTCAATTTATATCACTCCTATTTCAGATAGCGTATTGGGCTAGGCGACACCTTAAAGCGTATGAAATGACGAGTAAAATGCAATATTAAACTTCTAAGATAGGGTAATCAGAGAACCGAATAGATCGTATTATATTATGCTTAATATAAGAATTCTGCGTAATTCTATCACGTTTGTTCAATTTACGTAGCTCCAATTTCAGATAGCGTATTGGAATAGGCGGCATCTTAAAGCGCATGAAATGTCGAGTAAAATGCACTACCAACCTTCTCGGATAGGGCAATCAGAGACCCGATTAGGTCATCTTATATTATGGTTAATTTAAGAATTCAGCGAAATTCTATCACATTTGTTCAATTTACGTCGCTCCTATTTCAGATAGCGTATTGGGCCAAGAGGCACCTTAAAGCGCATGAAATGGCGAGTAACATGCACTATTAAACTTCTATGTTCGGGCAATCAGAGACCCGAATAGATCGTCTTATATTATCGTTAATATAAGAATTCTGCGTAATTCTATCACATTTGTTCAATTTACGTCGCTCCTATTTCAGGTAGCGTATTGGGCTAGGTGGCTTCTTAAAGCGCATGAAATGTCGAGTAAAATGCACTATTAAACTTCTAGGGTAGGGCGAACAGAGTCCCGATTAGATCATTTTATATTATGGTTAATTTAAGAATTCAGGAAAATTCTATCACATTTGTTCAATTTACGTCACTCCTATTTCAGATAGCGTATTGGGCTAAGCGGCATCTCAAAGCGCATGAAATGACGAGTGAAATGCACTGTTAAACTTCTAGGGTAGGGCGAACAAAGACCCGATTAGATCGTTTTATATTATGGTTAATTTAAGAATTCAGCAAAATTCTATCACATTTGTTCAATTTACGTCGCTCCTATTTGAGATAGCGCATTGGGTTAAGCGGCACCTCAAAGCGCACGAAATGGCGAGTAAAATGCACTATTAAACTTCTAGGGTAGGGCAAACAGAGAACCGATTAGATCATTTTATATTTTGGTTAATATAAGTATTCAGCAAAATTCTATCACATTTGTTCAATTTACGTCCCTCATATTTCAGATAGCGTACTGGGCTAGGCGGCATCTTAAAGCGCGTGGAATGGCGAGTAAAGTGCACTATTAAACTTCTATGATAGGGCACCCAGAGGCCCGATTAGATCATTTTATATTTTGGTTAATATAAGAATTCAGCGAAATTCTATCACATTTGTTCAATTTACGTCGCTCATATTTCAGATAGCGTATTGGGCTAAGCGGCATATCAAAGCGCATGAAATGGCGAGTACAATGCAATATTAAACTTCTAGGGTAGGGCAAACAGAGACCCGATTCTATCATTTTATATTATGGTTAATTTAAGAATTCAGCAAAATTCTATCACATTTGTTCAATTTACGTCGCTCCTATTTCAGATAGCGTATTGGGCTAACCGGCATCTCAAAGCGCATGAAATCGCGAGTAAAATGCACTATTAAACTTCTAGGGTAGGGCAAACCGAGACTCGATTAGATCATTTTATATTTTGTTTAATATAAGATTTCAGGGAAATTCAGTCACATTTGTTCAATTTACGTCGCTCCTATTTCAGACAGCGTATTGGGCTAAGCGGCATCTCAAAGCGCATGAAATGGCGAGTAAAATTCGCTATTAAACTTCTAGGGTAGGGCGAACAGAGACCCGATTAAATCATTTCATATTACGGTTAATATAAGAATTCAGCGTAATTC
The DNA here is from genome assembly GCA_916610135.2 of Macropis europaea. Taxonomy (NCBI): domain Eukaryota; kingdom Metazoa; phylum Arthropoda; class Insecta; order Hymenoptera; family Melittidae; genus Macropis; species Macropis europaea. The sequence goes on from CAKAJE020000389.1 coordinate 91,460, forward strand.
TATCACATTTGTTCAACTTACGTCGCTCCTATTTCAGATAGCGTACTGGGCTAGGCGGCATCTTAAAGCGCGTGGAGTGGCGAGTAAAATGCACTATTAAACTTCTATGATAGGGCAATCAGAGGACCGATCAGATCATTTTATATTTGGGCTAATATAAGAATTATGCGAAATTCCATCACATTTGTTCAATTTACGTCGCTACTATTTCAGATAGCGTATTGGGCTAAGCGGCGTCTCAAAGCGCATGAAATCACGAGTGAAATGCACTATTAAACTTCTAGGGTAGGGCGAACAGAGACCCGATTATATCATTTTATATTATGGTTAATTTAAGAATTCAGCGAAATTCTATCACATTTGTTCAATGTACGTCGCTCCTATCTCAGATAGCGTATTGGTCTAAGCGTCATCACAAAGCGCATGAAGTGGCGGGTAAAATGCACCATTAAACTTCTAGGGTAAGGCAAAGAGAGACCCGATTAGATCATTTTATGTTACGGTTAATAATAGAATTCAGCGTAATTCTATCACATTTGTACAACTTACGTCGCTCCTATTTCAGATAGCGTATAGGGCTAAGCGACATCTTAAAGCGCGTGGAATGGCGAGCAAAATGCACCGCTAACATTCTATCATAGGGCAATCAGAGACCCGATTAGATCATTTTATATTGTGGTTAATATAAGAATACAGCGAAATTCTATCACATTTGTTCAATTTACGTCGCTCCTATTTCAGATACAGTATGGGTCTAAGCGGCATCTCAAAGCGCATGAAATGGCGAATATATTGCACTATTAAACTTCTAGGGTAGGGCAATCAGAGACCCGATTAGATCATTTTATATTATGGTTAATTTAAGAATTCAGCGAAATTCTATCACATTTGTTCAATTTACGTCACTCCTATTTCAGATAGCGTATTTGGCTAAGCGGCATCTCAAAGCGCACGAAATGACGAGTGAAATGCACTGTTAAACTTCTAGGGTAGGGCGAACAGAGACCCGATTAGATCATTTTATATTATGGTTAATTTAAGAATTCAGCGAAATTCTATCACATTTGTTCAATTTACGTCGCTCCTATTTGAGATAGCGCATTGGGTTAAGAGGCGCCCGAAAGCGCACGAAATGGCGAGTAAAATGCACTATTAAACTTCTAGGATAGGGCAAACAGAGAACCGATTAGATCATTTTATATTATGGTTAATTTAAGATCTCAGCAAAATTATATCACATTTCATCAATTTACGACGCTCCTATTCCAAACAGCGTACTGGGCTAGGCGGCAACTTAAAGCGCGTGGAATGGCGAGTAAAATGCACTATTAAACTACTATGATAGGGCAATCAGAGACCCGATTAGATCATTTTATACTATGGTTAATTTAAGAATTGAGCAAAATTCTATCGCATTTGTTCAATTTACGTCGCTCCAACTTCAGATAGCGTACTGGTCTATGCGGCACCTTAAAGCGCGTGGAATGGCGAGTAAAATGCACTATTAAACTTCTATGATAGGGCAATCAGAGACCCGATTAGATCAATTTATATTTTGGTTAATATTAGGATTCAGCGAAATTCTATCACATTTGTTCAATTTACGTCGCTCCTATTTCAGATAGCGTATTGGGATAAGCGGCATCTCAAAGCGCATGAAATGGCGAGTAAAATGCACTATTAAATTTCTAGGGTAGGGCAAACAGAGACCCGAATAGATCGTTTTATATTATGGTTAATTTAAGAATCCAGCAAAATTCTATCACATTCGTTCACTTTACGTCGTTCCTATTTCAGATAGCGTACTGGGCTAGGCAGCATCTTAAAGCGCGTGGAATGGCGAGGAAAATGCACAACTAAACTTCTATGATAGGGCAATCAGAGACCCGATTAGATCATTTTATATTTTGGTTAATATATGAATTCAGCGAAATTCTATCACATTTGTTCAATTTACGTCGCTCCTATTTCAGATAGCGTATTGGGCTAAGCGGCATCTCAGAGCACCTGAAATGGCGAGTGAAATGCACTATTAAACTTCTAGGGTAGGGCAAACAGAGACCCGAATAGATCATTTTATATTATGGTTCATTTAAAAATTCAGCAAAATTCTATCACATTTGTTTAATTTACGTCGCTCCTATTTCAGATAGCATATTGGGCTAAGCGGCATCTCAAAGCACATGAAATGGAAAGTAAAATGCTCTATTAAACTTCTAGGGTAGGGCAATCAGAGACCCGATCAGATCATTTTATATTTTGGTTAATATAAGAATTCAGCGAAATTCTATCACAGTTGTTCAATTTACGTCGCTCCTATTAGAGATAGCGTATTGGGCTAAGAGGCATCTCAAAGCGCATGAAATGACGAGTGAAATGCACTATTAAACTTCTCGGGTAGGGCGAACAGAGACCCGATTAGATAAGTTTACATTATGGTTAATTTAAGAATACAGCGAAATTCTATCACATTTGTTCAATTTCCGTCGCGCCTATTTCAGATAGCGTGTTGGGCTAATCGGCATCTCAAAGCGCATGAAATGGCGAGTAGAATGCACTATGAAACTTCTAGGGTACGGCGAACAGGGACCCGATTTGATCATTTTACACAATGGTTAATATAAGAATTCAGCGAAATTGTATCACATTTTTTCAATTTAAGTCGCTCCTATTTCAGATAGCGTATTGGGCTAAGCGGCATCTCAAGGCGCATGAAATGGAGAGTGAAATGCAATATTAAACTTCCAGGGTAGGGCAATCAGAGACCCGATTAGATCATTTTATATTTTGGTTAATATAAGAATTCTGCGAAATTCTATCCCATTTGTTCAATTTGCGTCGCTCCTATTTCAGATAGCGTATTGGGATAAGCGGCATCGTAAAGCGCGCGGAATGGCGAGAAAAATGCACTATTAAACTTCTATGATACGGCAATCAGAGACCCGATTAGATCATTTTATATATTGGTTAGTATAAGAATTCAGCGTAATTCTATCACATTTGTTCAATTTACGTCGCTCCTATTTCAGATAGCGTATTGGGCTAAGCGGCATCTCAAATCGCATGAGATGGCGTGTAAAATGCACTATTAAACTTCTAGGGTAGGGCAATCAGAGACCCGATTAGATCATTTTACATTATGGTTAATATAAGAATTCTGCGAAATTCTATCACATTTGTTCAATTTGCGTCGCTCGTATTTCAGATAGCGTATTGGGCTAATCGGCATCTCAAAGCGCATGAAATAGCGAGTAAAATGCACTATTAAACTTCTAGGGTATGGCAAACAGAGACACGATTAGATCATTTTATATTATGGTTAATTTAAGAATTCAGCAAAATTCTAACACATTTGTTCAATTTACGTCGCTCATATTTCAGATAGCGTACTGGGCTGGGCGGCAGCTTAAAGCGCGTGGAATGGCGAGTGAAATGCACTATTAGACTTCTATGGTAGGGCGAACAGAGACCCGATTAGATCATTTTATATTTTGGTTAATATAAGAATTCAGCGAAATTCTATCACATTTGTTCAATTTGCGTCGCTCCTATTTCAGATAGCGTATTGGGCTAAGCGGCATCTGAAAGCGCATGAAATGACGAGTGAAATGCACGATTAAACATCTAGGGAAGGGCAAACAGAGACCCGATTAGATCATTTTATATTATGGTTAATTTAAGAATTCAGCAAAATTCTAACACATTTGTTCAATTTACGTCGCTCCTATTTCAGATAGCGTACTGGGCTATGCGGCATCTGAAAGCGCGTGGAAGGGCGAGTAAAATGCACAATTAAACTTCTATGATAGGGCAATCAGAGACCCGATTAGATCATTTTACATTATGGTTAATTTAAGAATACAGCAAATTCTATTAGATTTGTTCAATTTACGTGGCTCCTATTTCAGATTGCGTATTGGGCTAAGCGGCATCTCAAAGCGCATGAAATGGCGAGTAAAATGCACTATTAAACTTCTAGGGTATGGCAAACAGAGACCCGATTAGATCATTTTATATTATGGTTAATTTAAGAATTCAGCAAAATTCTAACACATTTGTTCAATTTACGTCGCTCCTATTTCAGATAGCGTACTGGGCTATGCGGCATCTGAAAGCGCGTGGAAGGGCGAGTAAAATGCACAATTAAACTTCTATGATAGGGCAATCAGAGACCCGATTAGATCATTTTACATTATGGTTAATTTAAGAATACAGCAAATTCTATTAGATTTGTTCAATTTACGTGGCTCCTATTTCAGATTGCGTATTGGGCTAAGCGGCATCTCAAAGCGCATGAAATGGCGAGTAAAATGCACTATTAAACTTCTAGGGTAGGGCAAACAGAGACCCGATTAGATCATTTTATATTATGGTTAATATAAGAATTCAGCGAAATTCTATGACATTTGGTCAATTTACGTCGCTCCTATTTCAGATAGCGTATTGGGCGAAGCGGCATCTCAAAGCGCATGAAATGACAAGTAAAATGCACGATTAAACATCTAGGGAAGGGCAAACAGAGACCCGATTATATCATTTTATATTATGTTTAATTTAAGGATTCAGCAAAATTCTATTACATTTGTTCAATTTACGTCGTTCCTGTTTCAGATAGCGTACTGGGCAAGGCGGCATCTTAAAGCGCGTGGAATGGCAAGGTAAATGCACTATTAAACTTCTATGATAGGGCGATCAGAGACCCGATTAGATCATTTTATATTTTGTTTAATATAAGAATTCAGCGAAATTCTATCACATTCGTTCAATTTACGTCGCTCCTATTTCAGATAGCGTATTGGGCTAAGCGGCATCTGAAAGCGCATGAAATGGCGAGTGAAATGCACTATTAAACTTCTAGGGTAGGGCGAACAGAGACCCGATTAGATCATTTTACATTATGGTTAATATAAGAATTCAGCGAAATTCTATCACATTTGATCAATTTAAGTCGCTCCTATTTCAGATAGCGTATTAGGCTAATAGGCATCTCAAAGCGCATGAAATGGCGAGTAAAATGCACTATTAAACTTCTAGGGTAGGGCAAACAGAGACCCGATTAGATCATTTTATATTATGGTTAATTTAAGAATTCAGCAAGATTCTATCACATTTGTTAAATTTACGTCGCTCCTATTTCAGATAGCGTATTGGGCTAAGCGGTATCTCAAAGCGCATGAAATAGCCAGTAAAATGCACTATTAAACTTCTCGAGTAGGGCAAACAGAGACCCGATTAGATCATTTTATATTATGGTTAATTTAAGAATTCAGCAAAATTCTATCACATTTGTTCAATTTACGTCCCCCCTATTTCAGATAGCGTATTGGGCAAGGTGGCCTCTTAGAGCGCATCAAATGTCGAGTAAAATGCACTATTAAACTTCTAGGGTAGGGGAAACAGAGATCCGATTAGATCATTTTATATTATTGTTTATATAAGAATTCAACGTAATTTTATCACATTTGTTCAATTTATATCGCTCCTATTTCAGATAGCTTATTGGGTTAAGCAGAATCTTATAGCGCATGAAATGACGAGTATCATGCACTATTAAACTTCTAAGATAGGGCAATCGGAGACCCGATTTGATCATTTTATATTATGGTTAATATAAGAATTCAGCGAAGTTCCATCACATTTGTTCAATTTACGTCGCTCCTATTTCAGATAGCGTATTGGTCTAAGCGGCATCTTAAAGCGCATGAAATGTCGAGTAAAATGCACTACTAACCTTCTAGGATAGGGCAATCAGATACCCGATTCGGTCCTCTTATATTATGATTAATATAAGAATTCAGCGTAATTCTATCACATTTGTTCAATTTATGTCGCTCCTATTTCAGATAGTATATTGGGCTTGGCGGCATCTTAAAGCGCGTGGAATGACGAGTAAAATGCACTCCTAACCTTCTATGATAGGGCAATCAGAGACCCGATTAGATCATTTTATAATATGGTTAATATAAGAATTCTGCGGAACTCTATCACATTTGTTCAACTTACGTCGCTCTTATTTCAGATAGCGTATTTTGCTAGGCGGCATCTTAAAGCGCATGAAATGTCGAGTAAAATACACTACTAAACTTCTCGGATAGGGCAATCAGAGACCCGATTAGATCATCGTATATTATGGTTATTTTAAGAATTCGTCGTAACTCTATCACATTTGTTTAATTTACGTAGCTCCAATTTCGGATAGCGTATTGGGCTAAGTGGCATCTTAAAGCGCATGAAGTGTCGAGTGAAATGCACTATTAAATTTCTATGATAGGGCAACCAGAGAACCGAAAAGATCGTATTATATTATGGTTAATATAAGATTTCTGCGTAATTCTATCACATTTGCTCAACTTACGTCGCTCCTATTTCAGATAGCGTATTGGACTAGGCGGCACCTTAGAGCGCATGAAATGTCGAGTAAGATGCACTACCAAACTTCTCGGATAGGGCTAACAGAGACCCGAATTGATCGTATGATATGATGGTTAATATAAGAATTCTACGTAATTCTATCACATTTGTTCAATTTACGTCGCCCCTATTTCAGATAGCGTATTGGGCTAGGTGGCATCTTAAAGCGCATGAAGTGTCGAGAGAAATGCACTATTAAATTTCTATGATAGGGCAATGAGAGACCCGATTAGATCATTTTATATTATTGTTAATATAAGAATTCAACGTAATTTTATCACATTTGTTCAATTTATATCGCTCCTATTTCAGATAGCGTATTGGGCTCGGCGACGCCTTAAAGCGCATGAAATGACGAGTAAAATGCACTATTAAACTTCTATGATAGGGCAATCGGAGTCCCGAAGAGATCGTATTATATTATGGTTAATATAAGAATTCTGAGTACTCCTATCACGTTTGTTCAATTTACGTAGCTCCAATTTCAGATAGCGTATTGGGCTAGGTGACAACTTAAAGCGCATGAAATGTCGAGTAAAATGCAGTTCTAAACTTCTCGGCTAGGGCTAACAGAGACCCGATTAGGTGATCTTATATTATGATTAATATAAGGATTCAACGTAATTTTATCACATTTGTTCAATTTACATCGCTCCTATTTCAGATAGCGTATTGTGCTCGGCGGCGCCTTAATGCGCATGAAATGACGAGTAAAATGCACTATTAAACTTCTATGATAGGGCAATCGGAGAGCCGAAGAGATCGTATTATATTATGGTTAATATAAGAATTCTGAGTAATTCTATCACGTTTGTTCAATTTACGTAGCTCCAATTTCAGATAGCGTATTGGGATAGGTGGCAACTTAAAGCGCATGAAATGTCGAGTAAAATGCACTATTAAACTTCTAGGGTAGGGCAAACAGAGACCCGATAAGATCATTTTATATTATGATTAATTTAAGAATTCAGCTAAATTCTTTCACATTTGTTCAATTCACGTCGCTCCTATTTCAGATAGCGTATTGGGCTAAGCGGCACCTTAAAGGGCATGAAATGACGAGTAAAATGCACTATTAAACTTCTATGATAGGGCAATCAGTAACCCGAATAGACCGTATTATATTATGGTTAATATAAGAATTCTGCGTAATTCTATCACGTTTGTTCAATTTACGTAGCTCCAATTTCAGATAGCGTATTGCACTAGGCGTCATCTTAAAGCGCATGCAATGTCGAGTAAAATGCACTACTAAACTTCTCGGATAGGGCAATCGGAGACCCGATTAGGTCATCTTATTTTATGGTTAATATAAGAATTCAGGGAAATTTTATAACATTTGTTCAATTTACTTCGCCCCTGTTTCAGATAGCGTATTGGGCTAGGTGGCATCTTAAAGCGCATGAAATGTCGAGTAAAATGCACTATTAATCTTCTAGGGTAGGGCAAACAGAGACCCGATTAGATCATTTTATATTATGGTTAATTTAAGAATTCAGCGAAATTCAATCACATTTGTTCAATTTACGTTGCTCATATTTCAGATAGCGTATTGGGCCAAGCGGCACCTTAAAGCGCATGCAATGACGAGTAACATGCACTACTAAACTTCTATGATAGGGCAATCAGAGACCCGAATATATCGTATTATATTATGGTTAATATAATAATTCTGCGTAATTCTTTCACGTTTGTTCAGTTTACGTAGCTCCAATTTCAGATAGCGTATTGGGCTAGGCGGCATCTTAAAGCGACTGAAGTGTCGAGTAAAATGCACTGCTAAACTTCTCGGATAGGGCAGTCAGAGACCCGATTAGGTCATCTTATATTACGGTTAATATAAGAATTCAGCGAAATTATATTACATTTGTTCAATTTACGTCGCTCCAACATCAGATAGCGTATCGGGATAAGCGGCACCTAAAAGCGCATGTAATGCAGAGCAAAATGAACTATTAAACTTCTATGATACAGCAATCAGAGACCCGATTAGATCATTTTATATTATGGTTAATATAAGAATTCAGCGTTATTATATCACATTTGTTCAATTTACGTCGCTCCTATTTCAGATAGCATAATGGGCTAGACGGCATCTTAAAGCGCATGAAATGTCGAGTAAAATGTACTACTAAGCTTCTAGGACAGGGCAATCAGAGACCCAATTAGATCATTTTATATTATGGTTAATATAAGAATTCTGCGTATTTCTATCACATTTGTTCAACTTACGTCGCTCCTATTACAGATAGCGTATTGGGCTAAGCGGCATCTTAAGGCGCATGAAATGTCGAGTAAAATGCACTATTAAACATCTAAGATAGGACAATCAGAGACCCGATTAGATCATTTTATATTATTGATAATATAAGAATTCTGCGTAATTCTATCACATTTGTTCAATTTGCGACGCTTCTATTTCAGATAGCGTATTGGGCGAGGCGGCATCTTAAAGCGCATGAAATATCGAGTAAAATGCACTACTAAACTTCTCGGATAGGGCAATCAGAGACCCGATTAGATCATTTTATATTATGGTTAATTTAAGAATTCAGCGAAATTCTATCACATTTATGCAATTGACGTCGCTCCTATTTCAGATAGCCTACTGGGCTAGGCGGCATCCTAAAGCGCGTGGAATGTCGAGTGAAATGCACTATTAAACTTCTAGGGTGGGGCGAACAGAGACCCGATTATATCATTTTACATTATGGTTAATATAAGAATTCAGCGAAATTCTATCACATTTGTTCAATTTACGTCGCTCCTATTTCAGATAGCGTATTGGGCTATGCGGCATCTCAAACCGCATGAAATGGCGAGTAAAATGCACAATCAAACTTCTAAGGTAAGGCAAACAGAGACCCGATTAGATCATTTTATATTACGGTTAATATAAGGATTCAGCGTAATTCTATCACATTCGTTCAATCTACGTCGCTCCTATTTCAGATACCGTATTGGGCCAAGCGGCATCTCAGAGCGCATGAAATGGCGAGTAAAATGCACTATTAAACTTCAACGGTTGGGCAAACAGAGACCCGATTAGATAATTTTATATTATGGATAATTTAAGAATTCAGCGAAATTCTATCACATTTGTTCAATTTACGCCGCTCCTATTTCAGATAGCGTAGTGGGCTAAGCGGCATCTCAAAGCGCATGAAATGACGAGTAAATTTCTCTATTAAACTTCTAGGGTAGGGCAAACAGAGACCCGATTAGATCATTTTACATTACGGTTAATATAAGAATTCAGCGTAATTCTATCACATTTGTTCAATCTACGTCGCTCGTATTCCAGATACCGTATTGGGCCAAGCGGCATCTCAAAGCGCATGAAATGGCGAGTAAAATGCGCTATTAAACTTCAACGGTAGGGCAAAGAGAGACCCGATTATATAATTTTATATTATGCTTAATATAAGAATTCAGCGAAATTCTATCACATTTGTTCAATTTACGTCGCTCCTATTTAAGATAGCGTAATGGGCTAGGCGGCACCTTAAATCGCATGGAATATCGAGTAAAATGCACTACTAAACTTCTAGGATAGGGCAATCAGAATCCCGATTAGATCATTTTATATTATTGATAATATAAGAATTCTGCGTAATTCTATCACATTTGTTCAATTTGCGACGCTTCTATTTCAGATAGCGTATTGGGCGAGGCGGCATCTTAAAGCGCATGAAATATCGAGTAAAATGCACTACTAAACTTCTCGGATAGGGCAATCAGAGACCCGATTAGATCATTTTATATTATGGTTAATATAAGAATTCAGCGAAATTCTATCAGATTTGTTCAATTTACGTCGCTCCTATTTAAGATAGCGTAATGGGCTAGGCGGCACCTTAAATCGCATGAAATGGCGAGTAAATTGCACTATTAAACTTCTAGGGTAGGGCAAACAGAGACCCGATTAGATCATTTTATATTTTGTTTAATATAAGAATTCAGCGAAATTCTATCACATTTGTTCAATTTACGCCGCTCCTATTCCAGATAGCGTATTGCGCTAAGCGGCATCTTAAAGCTCATGAAATGTCGTGTAAAATGCACTCGCAAAGTTCTATTGTAGGGCACACGGGGTCCCGATTAGATCATTATATATTATGGTTAATTTAAGAATTCAGTGAAAATCTATCACACTCGTTCAATTTACGTCGCTCCAATTTCTGATAGCGTATTGGGCCTGGCGGCACCTTAAAGCGGATGAAATGACTAGTAAAATGCACTATTAAACTTATATGATAGGGCAATCAGAGACACGATTAGATCATTTTATATTATGTGAAATATAAGGATTCTGCATAATTCTATCACATTTGTTCAATTTACGTCGCTCCTATTTCAGATAGCGTATTGGGCTAGGCGGCATCTTAAAGCGCGTGGAATGACGAGTAAAATGCACTATTAAACTTCTATGATAGGGCAATCAGAGACCCGGATAGATCGTATTATATTATGTTTAATATAAGAATTTTGCGTAATTCTATCACATTTGTTCAATTTACGTCGCCCCTATTTCAGATAGCGTATTGGGCTAGGTGGCATCTTAAAGCGCATGAAATGTCGAGTAAAATGCACTATTAAACTTCTAGGGCAGGGCAAAAAGAGAGCCGGATAGATCGTATTATATTATGGTTAATATAAGAATTCTGCGTAATTCTATCACATTTGCTCAATTTATGTCGCTCCTATTTCAGATAGCGTATTGGACTAGGCGGCACCTTAGAGCGCATGAAATGTCGAGTAAGATGCACTACCAAACTTCTCGGATAGGGCTAACAGAGACCCGATTAGGTCATCTTATATTATGGTTAATATAAGAATTCAGCGAAATTTTATCACTTTAGTTCAATTTACGTCGCCCATATTTCAGATAGCGTATTGGGCTAGGCGGCACCTTAAAGCGCATGAATTGACGAGTAAAATGCACTATTAAACTTCTGTGATAGGGCAATCAGAGACCCGAATTGATCGTATTATATTATGGTAAATATAAGAATTCTACGTAATTCTATCACATTTGTTCAATTTACGTCGCCCCTATTTCAGATAGCGTATTTGGCTAGGTGGCATCTTAAAGCGCATGAAGTGTCGAGTAAAATGCACTATTAAACTTCTATGATAGGGCAATCAGAGACCCGATTAAATCATTTTATATTATGGTTAATATAATAATCCTGCGTAATTCTATCCCATTTGTTCAATTTACGACGCTCCTATTTCAGATAGCGTATTTTGCTAGGCGGCAACTTAAAGCGCGTGGAATGCCGAGTAAAATACACTACTAAACTTCTATGATAGGGTAATCAGAGACCCCATTAGATCATTTTATATTATGGTTCATATAAGAATTCTGTGTAACTCTGTCACATTTGTTCAATTTACGTCCCTTCTATTTCAGATAGCGTATTGGGCTAAGCGGCACCTTAAAGCGCATGAAATGACGAGTAAAGTGCACTACTAAACTTCTAGGATAGGGCAGTCAGAATCCTGATTAGATCATCTTATATTATTGTTAATTTAAGAATTCATCGTAACTCTATAACATTTGTCCAATTCACGTCGCTCCTACACCAGATATCGTATTGAGATAGCCGGAATCTTAAAGCGGATGAAATGTCGCGTAAAATGCACCACTAACTTTCTCGGATACGGCCATCAGAGACCCAATTAGATGATCGTATATTATGGTTAATATAAGAATTCTGCGAAATTCTATCACATTTGTACAATGTACGGCGCTCGTATTTCAGATAGCGTATTGGGGCTAAGCAGAATATTAATGGGCCAGAAATGCCGACTAAAATGCGCTACTAAACTTCTATGATAGGGCAATCAGAGACCCGATTAGATCATTTCATATTATGGTTTATATAAGAATTCTCTGTAATTCTATCACATTTGTTCAATTTACGTCGCTCCTACTTCAGATAGCGTATTGGGCTAAGCGGCACCTTAAAGCGTATGAAATGACGAGTAAAAGGCACTGTTAAACTTCTATGATAGGGCAATCAGAGACCCGATCAGATCATTTTATATTATAGTTAATATAAGAATTCAAAGTAATTTTATCACATTTGGTCAATTTATATCGCTCCTATTCCAGACTGCGTATTGGGCTAGGCGGCACCATAAAGCGCATGAAATGATGAGTAAAATGCACTATTAAACTTCTATGATAGGGCAATCAGAGACCCGAATAGATCGTATTATATTATGGTTAATATAACAATTCTGCGTAATTCTATTACGTTTGTTCAATTAACGTAGCTCCAATTTCAGGTAGCGTATTGGGCTAGGCGGCATCTTAATGCGACTGAAATGTCGAGTAAAATGCACTACTAAACTTCTCGGATAGGGCAATCAGAGACCCGATAAGGTGATCTTATGTTATGGTTTATATAAGAATTCTGCGTAATTCTATCACATTTGTTCAATTTATGTCGCTCCTATTTCAGATAGCGTATTGGGCTAGGCGTCACCTTAAAGCGCATGAAATGACGAGTAAAATGCACTATTAAACTTCTATGATAGGGCAATCAGAGACCCGATTAGATCATTTTATATTATTGTAAATATAAGAATTCAACGTAATCTTATCACATTTGTTCAATTTATATCGCTCCTATTTCAGATAGCGTATTGGGCTAGGCGGCACCTTAAAGAGCATGAAATGACGAGTAAAATGCACTATTAAACTTCTATGGTAGGGCAATCAGTGACCCGAATAGATCGTATTATATTATTGTTAATATAAGAATTCTGCGTAATTCTATCACGTGTGTTCAATTTACGTAGCTCCAATATCAGATAGCGCATTGGACTAGGCGGCATCTTAAAGCGCATGAAATGTCGAGTAAAATGCACTACTAAACTTCTCGGATAGGACAATCAGAGACCCGATTAGGTCATCTTATACTATGTTTAATATAAGAATTTAGCGAAATTTTATCACATTTGCTCAATTTACGTCGCCCCTATTTCCGATATTGTATTGGGCAAGGTGGCATCTTAAAGAGCATGAAATGTCGAATAAAATGCACTATAAACTTCTAGGGTAAGGTAAACAGAGACCCGATTATATCATTTTATATTATGGTTGATTTAAGAATCCAGCGAAATTCTATCACATTTGTTCAATTTACGTCGCTCCTATTTCAGATTGCTTATCGGGCTAGGCGGCACCTTAAGGCGCACGAAATGACGAGAAAAATGCATTACTAAACTTCTATGACAGGGCAATCAGAGACCCGAACAGATCGTATTATATTATTGTTAATATAAGAATTATGCGTAATTCTATCACGTTTGTTCAATTTACGTAGCTCCAATTTCAGATAGCGCATTGGACTAGGCGGCACCTTAAGGCGCATGAAATGGCGAGTAAAATGCCCTATTAAACTTCTATGATAGGGCAACCAGAGAACCGAAAAGATCGTATTATATTATGGTTAATATAAGAATTCTGCGTAATTCTATCACATTTGCTCAATTTATGTCGCTCCTATTTCAGATAGCGTATTGGACTAGGCGGCACCTTAGAGCGCATGAAATGTCGCGCAAGATGCACTACCAAACTTCTCGGATAGGGCTAACAGAGACCCGATTAGGTCATCTTATATTATGGTTAATATAAGGATTCAGCGAAATTTTATCACTTTTGTTCAATTTACGTCGCCCCTATTTCAGATAGCGTATTGGGCTAGGTGGCATCTTAAAGCACATGAAATGTCGAGTAAAATGCACTGTTAAACTTCTGGGGTAGGGCAAACAGAGACCCGATTAGATCATTTTAGATTATGGTTAATTTAAGAATTCAACTTAATTTTATCACATTTGTTCAATTTATACCGCTCCTATTTCAGATAGCGTATTGGGCTCGGCGGCACCTTAAAGCGCATGAAATGACGAGTAAAATGCACTATTAAACTTCTATGATAGGGCAATCAGAGACCCGATTAGATCATTTTATATTATTGTTAATATAAGAATTCAACGTAATTTTATCACATTTGTTCAATTTGTATCGCTCCTATTTCAGACAGCGTATTGGGCTCGGCGGCACCTTAAAGCGCATGAAATGACGAGTAAAATGCACTGTTAAACTTCTATGATAGGGCAATCGGAGACCCGAAGAGATCGTATTATATTATGGTAAATATAAGAATTCTGCGTAATTCTATCACGTTTGTTCAATTTACGTAGCTCCAATTTCAGATAGCGTATTGGGCTAAGCGGCACCTTAAAGCGTATGAAATGAAGAGTAAAAGGCGCTGTTAAACTTCTATGATAGGGCAATCAGAGACCCGATTAGATCATTTTATATTATAGTTAATATAAGAATTCAAAGTAATTTTATCACATTTGTTCAATTTATATCGCTCCTATTTCAGATTGCGTATTGGCCTAGGCGGCACCATAAAGCGTATGAAATGACGAGTAATAGGCACTATTAAACTTCTATGATAGGGCAATCAGAGACCCGATTAGATCATTTTATATTATAGTTAATATAAGAATGCAAAGTAATTTTATCACATTTGTTCAATTTATATCGCTCCTATTTCAGATTGCGTATTGGCCTAGGCGGCACCATAAAGCGCATGAAATGATGAGTAAAATGCACTATTAAACTTCTATGATAGGTCAATCAGAGACCCGAATAGATCGTATTATATTATGGTTTATATAAGTATTCTGCGTAATTCTATCACATTTGTTCAATTTACGGCGCCCCTGTTTCAGATAGCGTATTGGGCTAAGCGGCATCTTAAAGCGCATGAAATGTCGAGTAAAATGCACTGCTAACCTTCTAGGATAGGGCAATCAGAGACCCGATTAGGTCATCTTATTTTATGGTTAATATAAGAATTCAGGGAAATTTTATAACATTTGTTCAATTTACTTCGCCCCTGTTTCAGATAGCGTATTGGGCTAGGTGGCATCTTAAAGCGCTGAAATGTCGAGTAAAATGCACTATTAATCTTCTAGGGTAGGGCAAACAGAGACCCGATTAGATCATTTTATATTATGGTTAATTTAAGAATTCAGCGAAATTCAATCACATTTGTTCAATTTACGTTGCTCCTATTTCAGATAGCGTATTGGGCCCAGCGGCACCTTAAAGCGCATGCAATGACGAGTAACATGCACTACTAAACTTCTATGATAGGGCAATCAGAGACCCGAATATATCGTATTATATTATGGTTAATATAATAATTCTGCGTAATTCTTTCACGTTTGTTCAGTTTACGTAGCTCCAATTTCAGATAGCGTATTGGGCTAGGCGCCATCTTAAAGCGACTGAAGTGTCGAGTAAAATGCACTGCTAAACTTCTCGGATAGGGCAGTCAGAGACCCGATTAGGTCTTCTTATATTACGGTTAATATAAGAATTCAGCGAAATTATATTACATTTATTCAATTTACGTCGCTCCAACATCAGATAGCGTATCGGGATAAGCGGCACCTAAAAGCGCATGTAATGCAGAGCAAAATGAACTATTAAACTTCTATGATACAGCAACCAGAGACCCGATTAGATCATTTTATATTATGGTTAATATAAGAATTCAGCGTTATTATATCACATTTGTTCAATTTACGTCGCTCCTATTTCAGATAGCATAATGGGCTAGACGGCATCTTAAAGCGCATGAAATGTCGAGTAAAATGTACTACTAAGCTTCTAGGACAGGGCAATCAGAGACCCAATTAGATCATTTTATATTATGGTTAATATAAGAATTCTGCGTATTTCTATCACATTTGTTCAACTTACGTCGCTCCTATTACAGGACGGTATTGGGCTAAGCGGCATCTTAAAAGCGCATGACATGTCGAGTAAAATGCACTATTAACATCTAAGATAGGACAATCAGAGACCCGATTAGATCATTTTATATTATTGATAATATAAGAAATTCTGCGTAATTCTATCACATTTGTTCAATTTGCGACGCTTCTATTTCAGATAGCGTATTGGGCGAGGCGGCATCTTAAAGCGCATGAATATCGAGTAAAATGCACTACTAAACTTCTCGGATAGGGCAATCAGAGACCCGATTAGATCATTTTATATTATGGTTAATATAAGAATTCAGCGAAATTCTATCACATTTGTTCAATTTACGTCGCTCCTATTTAAGATAGCGTAATGGGCTAGGCGGCACCTTAAAGCGCATGGAATATCGAGTAAAATGCACTACTAAACTTCTAGGATAGGGCAATCAGAATCCCGATTAGATCATCTTATATTATTGTTAATTTAAGTATTCACCGTAACTATATCACATTTGTCCAATTCGCGTCGCTCCTACACCCGATGTCGTATTGAGATAGGCGGCATTTTAAAGCGCATGAAATGGCTAGTAAAATGCACTACTAAACTTCTCGGATAGGGCAATCAGAGACCCGATCAGGTCATCTTATATTATGATTAATACAAGAATTCAGCGAAATTCTATCACATGTGTTCAATTTACGTCGCACCAACTTCAGATAGCGTATCGGGATAAGCGGCACATTTAAGCGCATGAAATGCCGTCCAAAATTCACTATTAAACTTCTGTGACAGGGCAATCAGAGACCCGATTAGATAATTTTATTTTATGGTTAATATAAGAATTCTGCGTAATTTTATCACATTTGTTCAATTTACGTCGCTCCAACTTCAGATAGCGTATCGGGATAAGCGACACCTTAAGGCGCATGAAATGCTAAGCAAAATGCACTATTAAACTTCTATGATATAGCAACCAGAGGCCCGATTAGATCATTTTATATTATTGTTAATATAAGAATTCAGCGTAATTTTATCACATTTGTTCAATTTACGTCTCCCCTATTTCAGATAGCGTAGTGGGCTAGGCGGCGCCTTAAAGCGCGTGAAATGACGAGTAAAATGCACTATTAAACTTCTATGATAGGGCAATCAGAATCCAGAATAGATCGTATTATATTATTGTTAATATAAGAATTCAACATAATTTTATCACATTTGTTCAATTTACGTCGCCCCTATTTCAGATAGCGTATTGGGCTAGGTTTCATCCTAAAGCGCATGAAATGACGAGAAAAATGCACTATTAAACTTCTAGGGCAGGGCAAACAGAGACCCGATTTGATCATTTTATATTATGGTTAATTTAAGAATGCAGCGTAATTCTATCACATTTGTTCTATTTACGTCGCTCCTATTTCAGATAGCGCATTGGGCTAAGCGGCACCTTAAAGCGCATGAAATGACTAGTAAAATGCACTACCAAACTTCTCGGATAGGGCAATCAGATACACGATTAGGTCATCTTATATTATGGTTAATATAAGAATTCAGCGAAATTCTATCACGTTTGTTCAATTTACGTCGCTCCTATTTCAGATAGCGCATGGGGCTAAGCGGCACCTTAAAGCGCATGAAATGACGAATAAAATGCACTACTAAACTGCAAAAGAATAGGGAAATCAGAGTCCCGGTTAGATCATTTTATATTATTGCTAATTTAGGAATTCATCGTAACTGTATCACATTTGTTCATTTACGTCGCTCCTATTTCAGATACAGTATGGGTGAAAGCGGCATCTTAAAGCACATGAAATGTCGAGTAAAATGCACTACTAAACTTCTCGGATAGGGCAATCAGATACACGATTAGGTCATCTTATATTATGGTTAATTTACGAATTCAGGGAAAATTCATCACACTTGTTCAATTTACGTAGCTCCAATTTCAGATATCGTACTGGGCTAATCGGCACCTTAAAGCGCATGAAACGTCGAGTAAAATGCACTATTAAACTTCAACGGTAGGGCAAAGAGAGACCCGATTAGATAATTTTATATTATGCTTAATTTAAGAATTCAGCGAAATTCTATCACATTTGTTAAATTTACGTCGCTCCTATTTCAGAGAGCGTATTGGGCTAAGCGGCATCTCAAAGCGCATGAAATGGCGAGTAAATTGCACTATTAAACTTCTAGGGTAGGGCAAACAGAGACCCGATTAGATCATTTTACATTACGGTTAATATAAGAATTCAGCGTAATTCTATCACATTTGTTCAATCTACGTCGCTCCTATTTCAGATACCGTATTGGGCCAAGCGGCATCTCAAAGCGCATGAAATGGCGAGTAAAATGCACTATTAAACTGCAACGGTAGGGCAAAGAGAGACCCGATTAGATAATTTTATATTATGCTTAATTTAAGAATTCAGCGAAATTCTATCACATTTGTTAAATTTACGTCGCTCCTATTTCAGATAGCGTATTGGGCTAAGCGGCATCTCAAAGCGCATGAAATGGCGAGTAAATGTCACTATTAAACTTCTAGGGTAGGGCAAACAGAGACCCGATTAGATCATTTTACATTACGGTTAATATAAGAATTCAGCGTAATTCTATCACATTTGTTCAATCTACGTCGCTCCTATTCCAGATACCGTATTGGGCCAAGCGGCATCTCAAAGCGCATGAAATGGCGAGTAAAATGCGCTATTAAACTTCAACGGTAGGGCAAAGAGAGACCCGATTAGATAATTTTATATTATGCTTAATATAAGAATTCAGCGAAATTCTATCACATTTGTTCAATTTACGTCGCTCCTATTTAAGATAGCGTAATGGGCTAGGCGGCACCTTAAATCGCATGGAATATCGAGTAAAATGCACTACTAAACTTCTAGGATAGGGCAATCAGAATCCCGATTAGATCATCTTATATTATTGTTAATTTAAGTATTCATCGTAACTATATCACATTTGTCCAATTCACGTCGCTCCTACACCCGATGTCGTATTGAGATAGGCGGCATTTTAAAGCGCATGAAATGGCTAGTAAAATGCACTACTTAACTTCTCGGATAGGGCAATCAGAGACCCGATCAGGTCATCTTATATTATGATTAATATAAGAATTCAGCGAAATTCTATCACATGTGTTCAATTTACGTCGCTCCAACTTCAGATAGCGTATCGGGATAAGCGGCACATTTAAGCGCATGAAATGCCGTCCAAAATGCACTATTAAACTTCTGTGATAGGGCAATCAGAGACCCGATTAGATCATTTTATTTTATGGTTAATATAAGAATTCTGCGTAATTTTATCACATTTGTTCAATTTACGTTGCTCCAACTTCACATAGCGTATCGGGATAAGCGGCACCTTAAGGCGCATGAAATGCCAAGCAAAATGCACTATTAAACTTCTATGATATAGCAACCAGAGACCCGATTAGATCATATTATATTATGGTTAATATAAGAATTCTGCGTAATTCTATCACATTTGTTCAATTTACGTCGCTCCTACTTCAGATAGCGTATTGGGCTAAGCGGCACATTAAAGCGCATGAAATGACGAATAAAATTCACTATAAAGCTTCTATGATAGGGCAATCAGAGACCCGATTAGATCATTTTATATTATTGCTAATATAAGAATGCAACGTAATTTTATCACATTTGTTCAATTTACGTCGCCCCTATTGCAGATAGCGTATTGGGCTAGGTGGCATCTTAAAGCGCATGAAATGTCGAGTAAAATGCACTATTAAACTTCTAGGATAGGGCAAACAGAGACCCGATTAGATCATTTTATATTATGGTTAATTTAAGAATTCAGCGAAATTCTATCGCACTTGTCCAATTTACGACGCTCCAATTTCAGATACCGTATTGGACTAAACGGCACCTTAAAGCGCATGAAATGGAGAGTAAAATGCACTACGAAGCTTCTATCATAGGACAATCAGAGACACGTTTAGATCATTTTATATTATTGTTAATATAAGAATTCAGCGTAATTTTATCACATTTGTTCAATTTACGTCTCCCCTATTTCAGATAGCGTATTGGGCTAGGAGGCGCCGTAAAGCGCGTGAAATGACGAGTAAAATGCACTGTTAAACTTCTATGACAGGGCAATCAGAAACCAGAATAGATCGTATTATATTATTGTTAATATAAGAATTCAACGTAATTTTATCACATTTGTTCAATTTACGTCGCCCCTATTTCAGATAGCGTATTGGGCTCGGTTTCATCCTAAAGCGCATGAAATGACGAGAAAAATGCACTATTATACTACTAGGGCAGGGCAAACAGAGACCCGATTAGATCATTTTAAATTATGGTTAATTTAAGAATTCAGCGAAATTCTATCACATTTGTTCAATTTACGTCGCTCCTATTTCAGATAGCGCATTGGGCTAAGCGGCACCTTAAAGCGCATGAAATGCCGAGTAAAATGCACTACTAAACTTCTCGGATAGGGCAATCAGATACACGATTAGGTCATCTTCTATTATGGTTAATATAAGAATTCAGCGAAATTCTATCACGTTTGTTCAATTTACGTCGCTCCTATTTCAGATAGCGCATGGGGCTAAGCGGCACCTTAAAGCGCATGAAATGACGAATAAAATGAACTACTAAACTGCAAAAGAATAGGGAAATCAGAGTCCCGGTTAGATCATTTTATATTATTGCTAATTTAGGAATTCATCGTAACTCTATCACATTTGTTCAATTTACGTCGCTCCTATTCCAGATACAGTATGGGTCTAAGCGGCATCTTAAAGCACATGAAATGTCGAGTAAAATGCACTACTAAACTTCTCGGATAGGGCAATCAGATACACGATTAGGTCATCTTATATTATGGTTAATTTACGAATTCAGGGAAAATTCATCACACTTGTTCAATTTACGTAGCTCCAATTTCAGATAGCGTATTGGGCTAAGCGGCATCTCAAAGCGCATGAAATGGCGAGTAAATTGTACTATTAAACTTCTAGGGTAGGGCAAACAGAGACCCGATTAGATCATTTTACATTACGGTTAATATAAGAATTCAGCGTAATTCTATCACATTTGTTCAATCTACGTCGCTCCTATTTCAGATACCGTATTGGGCCAAGCGGCATCTCAAAGCGCATGAAATGGCGAGTAAAATGCACTATTAAACTTCAACGGTAGTGCAAAGAGAGACCCGATTAGATAATTTTATATTATGGTTAATTTAAGAATTCAGCGAAATTCTATCACATTTGTTCAATTTACGCCGCTCCTATTTCAGATAGCGTATTGGGCTAAGCGGCATCTCAAAGCGCATGAAATGGCGAGTAAATTGCACTATTAAACTTCTAGGGTAGGGCAAACAGAGACCCGATTAGATCATTTTACAATACGGTTAATATAAGAATTCAGCGTAATTCTATCACATTTGTTCAACTTACGTCGCTCCTATTTCAGATACCGTATTGGGCCAAGCGGCATCTCAAAGCGCATGAAATGGCGAGTAAAATGCACTATTAAACTTCATCGGTTGGGCAAACAGAGACCCGATTAGATAATTTTATATTATGGATAATTTAAGAATTCAGCGAAATTCTATCACATTTGTTCAATTTACGCCGCTCCTATTTCAGATAGCGTATTGGGCTAAGCGGCATCTCAAAGCGCATGAAATGGCGAGTAAATTTCACTATTAAACTTCTTGGGTAGGGCAAACAGAGACCCGATTAGATCATTTTACATTACGGTTAATATAAGAATTCAGCGTAATTCTATCACATTTGTTCAATCTACGTCGCTCCTATTCCAGATACCGTATTGGGCCAAGCGGCATCTCAAAGCGCATGAAATGGCGAGTAAAATGCGCTATTAAACTTCAACGGTAGGGCAAAGAGAGACCCGATTAGATAATTTTATATTATGCTTAATATAAGAATTCAGCGAAATTCTATCACATTTGTTCAATTTACGTCGCTCCTATTTCAGATAGCGCATTGGGCTAAGCGGCACCTTAAAGCGCATGAAATGACGAGTAAAATGCACTACTAAACTTCTCGGATAGGGCAATCAGATACACGATTAGGTCATCTTCTATTATGGTTAATATAAGAATTCAGCGAAATTCTATCACGTTTGTTCAATTTACGTCGCTCCTATTTCAGATAGCGCATGGGGCTAAGCGGCACCTTAAAGCGCATGAAATGAGGAATAAAATGCACTACTAAACTTCAAGAATAGGGAAATCAGAGTCCCGGTTAGATCATTTTATATTATTGCTAATTTAGGAATTCATCGTAACTCTATCACATTTGTTCAATTTACGTCGCTCCTATTCCAGATACAGTATGGGTCTAAGCGGCATCTTAAAGCACATGAAATGTCGAGTAAAATGCACTACTAAACTTCTCGGATAGGGCAATCAGATACACGATTAGGTCATCTTATATTATGGTTAATTTACGAATTCAGGGAAAATTCATCACACTTGTTCAATTTACGTAGCTCCAATTTCAGATAGCGTATTGGGCTGAGCGGCATCTCAAAGCGCATGAAATGGCGAGTAAATTGTACTATTAAACTTCTAGGGTAGGGCATACAGAGACCCGATTAGATCATTTTACATTACGGTTAATATAAGAATTCAGCGTAATTCTATCACATTTGTTCAATCTACGTCGCTCCTATTTCAGATACCGTATTGGGCCAAGCGGCATCTCAAAGCGCATGAAATGGCGAGTAAAATGCACTATTAAACTTCAACGGTAGGGCAAAGAGAGACCCGATTAGATAATTTTATATTATGCTTAATTTAAGAATTCAGCGAAATTCTATCACATTTGTTAAATTTACGTCGCTCCTATTTCAGATAGCGTATTGCGCAAAGCGGCATCTCAAAGCGCATGAAATGGCGAGTAAATTGCACTATTAAACTTCTAGGGTAGGGCAAGCAGAGACCCGATTAGATAATTTTATATTATGGTTAATTTAAGAATTCAGCGAAATTCTATCACATTTGTTCAATTTACGTCGCTCCTATTTCAGATAGCGCATTGGGCTAAGCGGCTCCTTAAAGCGCATGAAATGACGAGTAAAATGCACTACTAAACTTCTCGGATAGGGCAATCAGATACACGATTAGGTCATCTTCTATTATGGTTAATATAAGAATTCAGCGAAATTCTATCACGTTTGTTCAATTTACGTCGCTCCTATTTCAGATAGCGCATGGGGCTAAGCGGCACCTTAAAGCGCATGAAATGAGGAATAAAATGCACTACTAAACTTCAAGAATAGGGAAATCAGAGTCCCGGTTAGATCATTTTATATTATTGCTAATTTAGGAATTCATCGTAACTCTATCACATTTGTTCAATTTACGTCGCTCCTATTCCAGATACAGTATGGGTCTAAGCGGAATCTTAAAGCACATGAAATGTCGAGTAAAATGCACTACTAAACTTCTCGGATAGGGCAATCAGATACACGATTAGGTCATCTTATATTATGGTTAATTTACGAATTCAGGGAAAATTCATCACACTTGTTCAATTTACGTAGCTCCAATTTCAGATAGCGTATTGGGCTAAGCGGCATCTCAAAGCGCATGAAATGGCGAGTAAATTGTACTATTAAACTTCTAGGGTAGGGCAAACAGAGACCCGATTAGATCATTTTACATTACGGTTAATATAAGAATTCAGCGTAATTCTATCACATTTGTTCAATCTACGTCGCTCCTATTTCAGATACCGTATTGGGCCAAGCGGCATCTCAAAGCGCATGAAATGGCGAGTAAAATGCACTATTAAACTTCAACGGTAGTGCAAAGAGAGACCCGATTAGATAATTTTATATTATGGTTAATTTAAGAATTCAGCGAAATTTCTATCACATTTGTTCAATTTACGCCGCTCCTATTTCAGATAGCGTATTGGGCTAAGCGGCATCTCAAAGCGCATGAAATGGCGAGTAAATTGCACTATTAAACTTCTAGGGTAGGGCAAACAGAGACCCGATTAGATCATTTTACAATACGGTTATATAAGAATTCAGCGTAATTCTATCACATTTGTTCAACTTACGTCGCTCCTATTTCAGATACCGTATTGGGCCAAGCGGCATCTCAAAGCGCATGAAATGGCGAGTAAAATGCACTATGTAAACTTCATCGGTTGGCAAACAGAGACCCGATTAGATAAGTTTTATATTATGGATAATTTAAGAATTCAGCGAAATTCTATCACATTGTTCAATTTACGCCGCTCCTATTTCAGATAGCGTATTGGGCTAAGCGGCATCTCAAAGCGCATGAAATGGCGAGTAATTTCACTATTAAACTTCTAGGGTAGGGCAAACAGAGACCCGATTAGATCATTTTACATTACGGTTAATATAAGAATTCAGCGTAATTCTATCACATTTGTTCAATCTACGTCGCTCCTATTCCAGATACCGTATTGGGCCAAGCGGCATCTCAAAGCGCATGAAATGGGCGTAAAATGCGCTATTAAACTTCAACGGTAGGGCAAAGAGAGACCCGATTAGATAATTTATATTATGGTTAATATAAGAATTCAGCGAAATTCTATCACATTTGTTCAATTTACGTCGCTCCTATTTCAGATAGCGCATTGGGCTAAGCGGCACCTTAAAGCGCATGAAATGACGAGTAAAATGCACTACTAAACTTCTCGGATAGGGCAATCAGATACACGATTAGGTCATCTTCTATTATGGTTAATATAAGAATTCAGCGAAATTCTATCACAATTTGTTCAATTTACGTCGCTCCTATTTCAGATAGCGCATTGGGCTAAGCGGCACCTTAAAGCGCATGAAATGACGAATAAAATGCACTACTAAACTTCAAGAATAGGGAAATCAGAGTCCCGGTTAGATCATTTTATATTATTGCTAATTTAGGAATTCATCGTAACTCTATCACATTTGTTCATTTACGTCGCTCCTATTCCAGATACAGTATGGGTCTAAGCGGCATCTTAAAGCACATGAAATGTCGAGTAAAATGCACTACTAAACTTCTCGGATAGGGCAATCAGATACACGATTAGGTCATCTTATATTATGGTTATTTACGAATTCAGGGAAAATTCATCACACTTGTTCAATTTACGTAGCTCCAATTTCAGATAGGCGTATTGGGGCTGAGCGGCATCTCAAAGCGCATGAAATGGCGAGTAAATTGTACTATTAAACTTCTAGGGTAGGGCAAACAGAGACCCGATTAGATCATTTTATATTACGGTTAATATAAGAATTCAGCGTAATTCTATCACATTTGTTCAATCTACGTCGCTCCTATTTCAGATACCGTATTGGGCCAGCGGCATCTCAAAGCGCATGACATGGCGAGTAAAATGCACTATTAAACTTCACGGTAGGGCAAGAGAGACCCGATTAGATATTTTATATTATGCTTAATTTAAGAATTCAGCGAAATTCTATCACATTTGTTAAATTTACGTCGCTCCTATTTCAGATAGCGTATTGCGCAAAGCGGCATCTCAAAGCGCATGAAATGGCGAGTAAATTGCACTATTAAACTTCTAGGGTAGGGCAAACAGAGACCCGAATAGATAATTTATATATGGTTAATTTAAGAATTCAGCGAAATTCTATCACATTTGTTCAATTTACGTCGCTCCTATTTCAGAATTTCAGATAGCGCATTGGGCTAAGCGGCACCTTAAAGCGCATGAAATGACGAGTAAAATGCACTACTAAACTTCTCGGATAGGGCAATCAGATACACGATTAGGTCATCTTCTATTATGGTTAATATAAGAATTCAGCGAAATTCTATCACGTTTGTTCAATTTACGTCGCTCCTATTTCAGATAGCGCATGGGGCTAAGCGGCACCTTAAAGCGCATGAAATGAGGAATAAAATGCACTACTAAACTTCAAGAATAGGGAAATCAGAGTCCCGGTTAGATCATTTTATATTATTGCTAATTTAGGAATTCATCGTAACTCTATCACATTTGTTCAATTTACGTCGCTCCTATTCCAGATACAGTATGGGTCTAAGCGGCATCTTAAAGCACATGAAATGTCGAGTAAAATGCACTACTAAACTTCTCGGATAGGGCAATCAGATACACGATTAGGTCATCTTATATTATGGTTAATTTACGAATTCAGGGAAAATTCATCACACTTGTTCAATTTACGTAGCTCCAATTTCAGATAGCGTATTGGGCTAAGCGGCATCTCAAAGCGCATGAAATGGCGAGTAAATTGTACTATTAAACTTCTAGGGTAGGGCAAACAGAGACCCGATTAGATCATTTTACATTACGGTTAATATAAGAATTCAGCGTAATTCTATCACATTTGTTCAATCTACGTCGCTCCTATTTCAGATACCGTATTGGGCCAAGCGGCATCTCAAAACGCATGAAATGGCGAGTAAAATGCACTATTAAACTTCAACGGTAGGGCAAAGAGAGACCCGATTAGATAATTTTATATTATGCTTAATTTAAGAATTCAGCGAAATTCTATCACATTTGTTAAATTTACGTCGCTCCTATTTCTGATAGCGTATTGCGCTAAGCGGCATCTCAAAGCGCATGAAATGGCGAGTAAATTGCACTATTAAACTTCTAGAGTAGGGCAAGCAGAGACCCGATTAGATAATTTTATATTATGGTTAATTTAAGAATTCAGCGAAATTCTATCACATTTGTTCAATTTACGTCGCTCCTATTTCAGATAGCGTATTGGGCTAAGCGGCATCTCAAATCGCATGAAATGGCGAGTAAATTGCACTATTAAACTTCTAGGGTAGGGCAAACAGAGACCCGATTAGATCATTTTATATTATGGTTAATTTAAGAATTCAGCGAAATTCTATCACATTTATGCAATTGACGTCGCTCCTATTTCAGATAGCCTACTGGGCTAGGCAGCATCCTAAAGCGCGTGGAATGTCGAGTGAAATGCACTATTAAACTTCTAGGGTGGGGCGAACAGAGACCCGATTATATCATTTTACATTATGGTTAATATAAGAATTCAGCGAAATTCTATCACATTTGTTCAATTTACGTCGCTCCTATTTCAGATAGCGCATGGGGCTAAGCGGCACCTTAAAGCGCATGAAATGACGAATAGAATGCACTACTAAACTTCAAGAATAGGGAAATCAGAGTCCCGGTTAGGTCATTTTATATTATTGCTAATTTAGGAATTCATCGTAACTCTATCACATTTGTTCAATTTACGTCGCTCCTATTTCAGATACAGTATGGGTCTAAGCGGCATCTTAAAGCACATGAAATGTCGAGTAAAATGCACTACTAAACTTCTCGGATAGGGCAATCAGATACACGATTAGGTCAACTTATATTATAGTTAATTTACGAATTCAGGGAAATTCTATCACATTTGTTCAATTTACGCCGCTCCTATTTCAGATAGCGTATTGGGCTAAGCGGCATTTCAAAGCGCATGATATGGCGAGTAAATTGCACTATTAAACTTCTAGGGTAGGGCGACCAGAGACCCGATTAGATCATTTTATATTACGGTTAATATAAGAATGCAGCGTAATTGAATCACATTTGTTCAATTTACGTCGCTCCTATTTCAGATAGCGTATTGGGCTAAGCGGCATCTCAAAGCGCATGAAATGGCTAGTAAATTGCACTATTAAACTTCTAGGGTAGGGCAAACAGAGACCCGATTAGATCATTTTACATTACGGTTAATATAAGAATTCAGCGTAATTCTATCACATTTGTTCAATCTACGTCGCTCCTATTTCAGATACCGTATTGGGCCAAGCGGCATCTCAAAGCGCATGAAATGGCGAGTAAAATGCACTATTAAACTTCAACGGTAGGGTAAAGAGAGACCCGATTAGATAATTTTATATTATGCTTAATTTAAGAACTCAGCGAAATTCTATCACATTTGTTAAATTTACGTCGCTCCTATTTCAGATAGCGTATTGGGCTAAGCGGCATTTCAAAGCGCATGAAATGGCGAGTAAATTGCACTATTAAACTTCTAGGGTAGGGCGACCAGAGACCCGATTAGATCATTTTATATTACGGTTAATATAAGAATTCAGCGTAATTGAATCACATTTGTTCAATTTACGTCACTCCTATTTCAGATAGCGTATTGGGCTATGCGGCATCTCAAACCGCATGAAATGGCGAACAAAATGCACTATCAAACTTCTATGGTAAGGCAAACAGAGATCCGATTAGATCATTTTATATTACGGTTAATATAAGAATTCAGCGTAATTCTATCACATTTGTTCAATCTACGTCGCTCCTATTTCAGATACCGTATTGGGCCAAGCGGCATCTTAAAGCGCATGAAATGGCGAGTAAAATGCACTGTTAAACTTCAACGGTATGGCAAGCAGAGACCCGATTAGATAATTTTATATTATGGTTAATTTAAGAATTCAGCGAAATTCTATCACATTTGTTCAATTTACGTCGCTCCTATTTCAGATAGCGTATTGGGCTAAGCGGCATCTCAAATCGCATGAAATGGCGAGTAAATTGCACTATTAAACTTCTAGGGTAGGGCAAACAGAGACCCGATTAGATCATTTTATATTATGGTTAATTTAAGAATTCAGCGAAATTCTATCACATTTATGCAATTGACGTCGCTCCTATTTCAGATAGCCTACTGGGCTAGGCGGCATCCTAAAGCGCGTGGAATGTCGAGTGAAATGCACTATTAAACTTCTAGGGTGGGGCGAACAGAGACCCGATTATATCATTTTACATTATGGTTAATATAAGAATTCAGCGAAATTCTATCACATTTGTTCAATTTACGTCGCTCCTATTTCAGATAGCGTATTGGGCTTAGCGGCATCTCAAAGCGCATGAAATGGCGAGTAAAATGCACTATTAAACTTCTAGGGTAGGGCAAACAGAGACCCGATTAGATCATTTTATATTATGGTTAATTTCAGAATTCAGCAAAATTCTATCACATTTGTTTAATTTACGTCGCTCCTGTTTCAGATAGCTTATTGTGCTAAGCGGCATCTCAAAGCGCATGAAATGACGAGTGAAATGCACTATTAAACTTCTAGGGTAGGGCGAACAGAGACCGGATTAGATCATTTTACATTAAGGATAATATAAGAATTCAGCGGAATTCTATCACATTTGTTCAATTTACGTCGCTCATATTTCAGATTCCGTATTGGGCCAAGCGGCATCTCAAAGCGCATGAAATGGCGAGCAAAATGCACTATTAAACTTCTACGGTAGGGCAAACAGAGACCCGATTAGATCATTTTATATTTTGTTTAATATAAGAATTCAGCGAAATTCTATCACATTTGTACAATTTACGTCGCTCATATTTCAGATTCCGTATTGTGCCAAGCGGCATCTCAAAGCGCATGAAATGGCGAGTAAAATGCACTATTAAACTTCAACGGTAGGGCAAAGAGAGACCCGATTAGATAATTTTATATTATGATTAATTTAAGAATTCTGCGAAATTCTATCACATTTGTTCAATTTACGTCGCTCCTATTTCAGATAGCGTATTGGGCTAAGCGGCATCTCAAAGCGCATGAAATGGCGAGTAAATTGCACTATTAAACTTCTAGGATAAGGCAAACAGAGACCCGGTTAGATCATTTTATATTATGGTTAATTTAAGAATTCAGCGAAATTCTATCACATTTGTTCAATTTACGTCGCTCCTATTTCAGATAGCGTATTGGGCTAAGCGGCATCTCAAAGCGCATGAAATGATGAGTGAAATGCACTATAAAACTTCTAGTGTAGGGCAAACAGAGACCCGATAAGGTCATTTTATATTACGGTTAATATAAGAAATCAGCGTATTTCTACACATTTGTTCAATTTACGTCGCTCCTATTTCAGATAGCGTATTGGGCAATGCGGCATCTCAAAGTGCATGAAATGGCGAGTAAAGTGCACTATTAAACTTCAAGGGAAGGGTAAACGGAGACCCGATTAGATCATTTTATATTATGGTTAATTTAAGAATTCAGCGAAATTCTATCACATTTGTTCAATTTACGTCGCTCCTATTTCAGATAGCGTATTGGGCCAGGCGGCATCTTAAAGCGCGTGGGATGGCGAGTAAAATGAACTATTAAACTTCTATGATAGGGCAATCAGAGACCCGATTAGGTCATTTTATATTATGGTTAATATAAGAATTCAGCGAAATTCTATCACATGTGTTCAATTTACGCCGCTCCTATTTCAGATAGCGTATTGGGCTAAGCGGCATCTCAAAGCGCATGCAATGGCGAGTAAATTGCCCTATTAAACTTCTACGGTAGGGCAAACAGAGACCCGATTCGATCATTTTATATTTTGTTTAATATAAGAATTCAACGAAATTCTATCACATTTGTTCAATTTACGCCGCTCCTATTTCAGATAGCGTATTGGGCTAAGCGGCATCTCAGAGCGCATGAAATGGCGAGTAAATTGCACTATTAAACTTCTAGGGTAGGGCAAACAGAGACCCGATTAGATCATTTTATATTTTGTTTAATATAAGAATTCAGCGAAATTCTATCACATTTGTTCAATTTACGCCGCTCCTATTTCAGATAGCGTATTGCGCTAAGCGGCATCTTAAAGCGCATGAAGTGTCGAGTGAAATGCACTATTAAATTTCTATGATAGGGCAACCAGAGAACCGAAAAGATCGTATTATATTATGGTTAATATACGATTTCTGCGTAATTCTATCACATTTGCTCAACTTATGTCGCTCCTATTTCAGATAGCGTATTGGACTAGGCGGCACCATAGAGCGCATGAAATGTCGAGTAAGATGCACTACCAAACTTCTCGGATAGGGCTAACAGAGACCCGAATTGATCGTATTATATTATGGTTAATATAAGAATTCTACGTAATTCTATCACATTTGTTCAATTTACGTCGCCCCTATTTCAGATAGCGTATTGGGCTAGGTGGCATCTTAAAGCGCAGGAAGTGTCGAGTGAAATGCACTATTAAATTTCTATGATAGGGCAATCAGAGACCCGATTAGATCATTTTATATTATTGTTAATATAAGAATTCAACGTAATTTTATCACATTTGTTCAATTTGTGTCGCTCCTATTTCAGATAGCGTATTGGGCTCGGCGGCACCTTAAAGCGCATGAAATGACGAGTAAAATGCACTATTAAACTTCTATGATAGGGCAATCGGAGACCCGAAGAGATCGTATTATATTATGGTTAATATAAGAATTCTGAGTAATTCTATCACGTTTGTTCAATTTACGTAACTCCAATTTCAGATAGCGTATTGGGCTAGGTGGGAACTTAAAGCGCATGACATGTCGAGTAAAATGGACTACTAAACTTCTCGGATAGGGCTAACAGAGACCCGATTAGGTCATCTTATATTATGGTTAATATAAGAATTTAGCGAAATTTTATCACTTTTGTTCAATTTACGTCGCCCATATTTCAGATAGCGTATTGGGCTAGGCGGCATCTTAAAGCGCGTAGAATGGCGAGTAAAATGCACTATTAACCTTCTATGATAGGGCAATCAGAGACCCGAATAGATCGTATTATATTATGGTTAATATAAGAATTTTGCGTAATTCTATCACGTTTGTTCAATTTACGTAGCACCAATTTCAGATAGCGTATTGGGCTAGGCGGCACCTTAAAGCGCATGAAATGGCGAGTAAAATGCCCTATTAAACTTCTATGATAGGGCAATCAGAGACCCGAATAGATCGTATTATATTATGGTTTATATAAGAATTCCGCGAAATTTTATCACATTTGTTCAATTTACGTCGCCCATATTTCAGATAGCGTATTGGGCAAGGTGGCATCTTAGAGCGCATCAAATGTCGAGTAAAATGCACTATTAAACTTCTAGGGTAGGGGAAACAGAGACCCGAATTGATCGTATTATATTATGGTTAATATAAGAATTCTACGTAATTCTATCACATTTGTTCAATTTACGTCCCCCCTATTTCAGATAGCGTATTGGGCTAGGTGGCATCTTAAAGCACATGAAGTGTCGAGTAAAATGCACTATTAAACTTCTATGATAGGGCAATCAGAGACCCGATTAGATCATTTTATATTATTGTTAATATAAGAATTCAACGTAATTTTATCACATTTGTTCAATTTGTGTCGCTCCTATTTCAGATAGCGTATTGGGCTCGGCGGCACCTTAAAGCGCATGAAATGACGAGTAAAATGCACTGTTAAACTTCTATGATAGGGCAATCGGAGACCCGAAGAGATCGTATTATATTATGGTAAATATAAGAATTCTGCGTAATTCTATCACGTTTGTTCAATTTACGTAGCTCCAAATTCAGATAGCGTATTGGGCTAAGCGGCACCTTAAAGCGCATGAAATGACGAGTAAAAGGCGCTATTAAACTTCTATGATAGGGCAATCAGAGACCCGATTAGATCATTTTATATTATAGTTAATATAAGAATTCAAAGTAATTTTATCACATTTGTTCAATTTATATCGCTCCTATTTCAGATTGCGTATTGGCCTAGGCGGCACCATAAAGCGCATGAAATGATGAGTAAAATGCACTATTAAACTTCTATGATAGGTCAATCAGAGACCCGAATAGATCGTATTATATTATGGTTTATATAAGTATTCTGCGTAATTCTATCACATTTGTTCAATTTACGGCGCCCCTGTTTCAGATAGCGTATTGGGCTAAGCGGCATCTTAAAGCGCATGAAATGTCGAGTAAAATGCACTACTAACCTTCTAGGATAGGGCAATCAGAGACCCGATTCGGTCATCTTATATTATGATTAATATAAGAATTCAGCGTAATTCTATCACATTTGTTCAATTGACGTCGCACCTATTTCAGATAGCGTATTGGGCTAGGCGGCACCTTAAAGCGCATGGAATGACGAGTAAAATGCACTATAATACATCTATGATAGGGCAATCAGAGAACCGAACAGATCGTATTATATTATGGTTAATATAAGAATTCTGCGTAATTCTATCACGTTTGTTCAATTTACGTAGCTCCAATTTCAGATAGCGTATTGGGCTAAGCGGCACCTTAAAGCGTATGAAATGACGAGTAAAAGGCACTATTAAACTTCTAGGGTAGGGCAAACAGACACACGAGAAGATCATTTTATATTATGGTTGATTTAAGATTTCAGCGAAATTCTATCACATTCGTTCAATTTACGTCGCTCCTATTTCAGATAGCGTATTGGGCTAGGCGGCATCTTAAAGCGCGTAGAATGACGAGTAGAATGCCCTATTAACCTTCTATGATAGGGCAATCAAAGACCCGATTATATCATTCTATATTATGGTTAATATAAGAATTCTGCGTAATTCTATCACATTTGTTCAATTTATGTCGCTCCTATTTTAGATAGCGTATTGGGCCAGGCGGCACCTTAAAGCGCATGGAATGACGAGTAAAATGCACTATTATACATCTATGATAGGGCAATCAGAAAACCGAATAGATCGTATTATGTTATGGTTAATATAAGAATTCTGCGTAGCTCTATCACGTTTGTTCAATTTACGTAGCTCCATTTTCAGATAGCGTATTGGGCTAAGCGGCACCTTAAAGCGTATGAAATGACGAGTAAAAGGCACTATTAAACTTCTATGATAGGGCAATCAGAGACCCGATTAGATCATTTTATATTATAGTTAATATAAGAATGCAAAGTAATTCTATCACATTTGTTCAATTTATATCGCTCCTATTTCAGATTGCGTATTAGCCTAGGCGGCACCATAAAGCGCATGACATGATGAGTAAAATGCACAATTAAACTTCTATGATAGGGCAATCAGAGACCCGAATAGATCGTATTATATTATGGTTAATATAACAATTCTGCGTAATTCTATTACGTTTGTTCAATTAACGTAGCTCCAATTT
The DNA here is from genome assembly GCA_916610135.2 of Macropis europaea. Taxonomy (NCBI): domain Eukaryota; kingdom Metazoa; phylum Arthropoda; class Insecta; order Hymenoptera; family Melittidae; genus Macropis; species Macropis europaea. The sequence continues at coordinate 125,636 of CAKAJE020000389.1, forward strand.
CAGAGAGCGTATTGGGCTAGGCGGCATCTTAAAGCGACTGAAATGTCGAGTAAAATGCACTACTATCCTTCTCGGATACGGCCATCAGAGACCCAATTAAATCATTTTATATTATGGTTAATGTAAGAATTCTGCGTAATTCTGTCACATTCGTTCAATTGACGTCGCTCCAATTTCAGATAGCGTACTGGGCTAGGCGGCATGTTAATGCGCGTGGAATGGCGAGTAAAATGCACTATTAACCTTCTATGATAGGGAAATCAGAGACCCGATTAGATCATTTTATAGTATGGTTAATTTAAGAATTCTTCGTAATTCTATCACATTTGTTCAATTTGCGTCGCTCTTATTTCAGATAGCGTATTGGGCTAAGCGGCACCTTAAAGCGCATGAAATGAGGAGTAAAATGCACTATTAAACTTCTATGATAGGGCAATCACAGACCCGATTAGATCCTTTTATATTATTTTTAATATAAGCATGCAGCGTAATTTTATCACATTTGTTCAATTTACGTCGCCACTATTTCAGATAGCGTATTGGGTTATGTGGCATATTAAAGCGCATGAAATGTCGTGTAAAATGCACTAGCAAAGTTCTAGGGTAGGGCACACAGGGACCCGATTAGATCATTATATATTATGGTTAATTTAAGAATTCAGTGAAAATCTATCCCACTCGTTCAATTTACGTCGCTCCAATTTCTGATAGCGTATTGGGCCTGGCGGCACCTTAAAGCGGATGACATGGCTAGTAAAATGCACTATTAAACTTATATGATAGGGCAATCAGAGGCACGATTAGATCATTTTATATTATGTGAAATATAAGGATTCTGCATAATTCTATCACATTTGTTCAATTTACGTCTCCCCTATTTCAGATAGCGTATTGGGCTAGGCGGCGCCTTAAAGCGCGTGAAATGACGAGTAAAATGCACTATTAAACTTCTATGTTAGGGCAATCAGAAACCAGAATAGATCGTATTATATTATTGTTAATATAAGAATTCAACGTAATTTTATCACATTTGTTCAATTTACGTCGCCCCTATTTCAGATAGCGCATTGGGCTAGGTTTCATCCTAAAGCGCATGAAATGACGAGAAAAATGCACTATTAAACTTCTAGGGCAGGGCAAACAGAGACCCGATTTGATCATTTTATATTATGGTTAATTTAAGAATTCAGCGAAATTCTATCACATTTGTTCAATTTACGTCGCTCCTATTTCAGATAGTTCATTGGGCTAAGCGGCCCCTTAAAGCGCATGAAATGACTAGTAAAATGCACTACCAAACTTCTCGGATAGGGCAATCAGATACACGATTAGGTCATCTTATATTATGGTTAATATAAGAATTCAGCGAAATTCTATCACGTTTGTTCAATTTACGTCGCTCCTATTTCGGATAGCGCATGGGGCTAAGCGGCACCTTAAAGCGCATGAAATGACGAATAAAATGCACTACTAAACTGCAAGAATAGGGAAATCAGAGTCCCGGTTAGATCATTTTATATTATTGCTAATTTTGGAATTCATCGTAACTGTATCACATTTGTTCATTTACGTCGCTCCTATTTCAGATACAGTATGAGTGTAAGCGGCATCTTAAAGCACATGAAATGTCGAGTAAAATGCACTACTAAACTTCTCGGATAGGGCAATCAGATACACGATTAGGTCATCTTATATTATGGTTAATTTACGAATTCAGGGAAAATTCATCACACTTGTTCAATTTACGTAGCTCCAATTTCAGATAGCGTACTGGGCTAATCGGCACCTTAAAGCGCATGAAACGTCGAGTAAAATGCACTATTAAACTTCTAGGGTAGGGCAACCAGAGACCCGATTAGATCATTTTATATTATGGTTAATTTAAGAATTCAGCGAAATTCTATCACATTTATGCAATTGACGTCGCTCCTATTTCAGATAGAGTATTGGGCTATGCGGCATCTCAAACCGCATGAAATGGCGAGCAAAATGCACTATCAAACTTCTATGGTAAGGCAAACAGAGACCCGATTAGATCATTTTATATTACGGTTAATATAAGAATTCAGCGTAATTCTATCACATTTGTTCAATCTACGTCGCTCCTATTTCAGATACCGTATTGGGCCAAGCGGCATCTCAAAGCGCATGAAATGGCGAGTAAAATGCACTATTAAACTTCTAGGGTAGGGCAACCAGAGACCCGATTAGATCATTTTATATTATGGTTAATTTAAGAATTCAGCGAAATTCTATCACATTTGTTCAATTTACGCCGCTCCTATTTCAGATAGCGTATTGTGCTAGGCGGCGTCTCAAAGCGCATGAAATGGCGAGTAAATTGCACTATTAAACTTCTAGGGTTGGGCGAACAGAGACCCGATTGATGATTTTATATTATGGTTAATTTAAGAATTCAGCGAAATTCTATCACATTTGTTCAATTTACGCCGCTCCTATTTCAGATAGCGTATTGTGCTAAGCGGCATCTCAAAGCGCATGAAATGGCGAGTAAATTTCACTATTAAACTTCTAGGGTAGGGCAAACAGAGACCCGATTAGATCATTTTACATTACGGTTAATATAAGAATTCAGCGTAATTCTATCACATTTGTTCAATCTACGTCGCTCCTATTCCAGATACCGTATTGGGCCAAGCGGCATCTCAAAGCGCATTAAATGGCGAGTAAAATGCGCTATTAAACTTCAACGGTAGGGCAAAGAGAGACCCGATTAGATAATTTTATATTATCCTTAATATAAGAATTCAGCGAAATTCTATCACATTTGTTCAATTTACGTCGCTCCTATTTAAGATAGCGTAATGGGCTAGGCGGCACCTTAAATCGCATGGAATATCGAGTAAAATTCACTACTAAACTTCTAGGATAGGGCAATCAGAATCCCGATTAGATCATTTTATATTATTGATAATATAAGAATTCTGCGTAATTCTATCACATTTGTTCAATTTGCGACGCTTCTATTACAGATAGCGTATTGGGCGAGGCGGCATCTTAAAGCGCATGAAATATCGAGTAAAATGCACTACTAAACTTCTCGGATAGGGCAATCAGAGACCCGATTAGATCATTTTATATTATGGTTAATATAAGAATTCAGCGAAATTCTATCACATTTGTTCAATTTACGTCGCTCCTATTTCAGATAGCGTTTTGGGCTAAGCGGCACCTTAAAGCGCGTGAAATGACGAGTAAAATGCACTATTAAAATTCTATGATAGGGCAATCACAGACCCGATTAGATCCTTTTATATTATTTTTAATATAAGCATGCAGCGTAATTTTATCACATTTGTTCAATTTACGTCGCCACTATTTCAGATAGCGTATTGGGTTATGTGGCATATTAAAGCGCATGAAATGTCGTGTAAAATGCACTAGCAAAGTTCTAGGGTAGGGCACACAGGGACCCGATTAGATCATTATATATTATGGTTAATTTAAGAATTCAGTGAAAATCTATCCCACTCGTTCAATTTACGTCGCTCCAATTTCTGATAGCGTATTGGGCCTGGCGGCACCTTAAAGCGGATGACATGGCTAGTAAAATGCACTATTAAACTTATATGATAGGGCAATCAGAGGCACGATTAGATCATTTTATATTATGTGAAATATAAGGATTCTGCATAATTCTATCACATTTGTTCAATTTACGTCGCTCCTGTTTCAGATAGCGTATTGGGCTAGGCGGCATCTTAAAGCGCGTGGAATGACGAGTAAAATGCACTATTAACCATCTATGATAGGGCAATCAGAAACCAGAATAGATCGTATTATATTATTGTTAATATAAGAATTCAATGTAATTTTATCACATTTGTTCAATTTACGTCGCCCCTATTTCAGATAGCGCATTGGGCTAGGTTTCATCCTAAAGCGCATGAAATGACGAGAAAAATGCACTATTAAACTTCTAGGGCAGGGCAAACAGAGACCCGATTTGATCATTTTATATTATGGTTAATTTAAGAATTCAGCGAAATTCTATCACATTTGTTCAATTTACGTCGCTCCTATTTCAGATAGTTCATTGGGCTAAGCGGCCCCTTAAAGCGCATGAAATGACTAGTAAAATGCACTACCAAACTTCTCGGATAGGGCAATCAGATACACGATTAGGTCATCTTATATTATGGTTAATATAAGAATTCAGCGAAATTCTATCACGTTTGTTCAATTTACGTCGCTCCTATTTCAGATAGCGCATGGGGCTAAGCGGCACCTTAAAGCGCATGAAATGACGAATAAAATGCACTACTAAACTGCAAGAATAGGGAAATCAGAGTCCCGGTTAGATCATTTTATATTATTGCTAATTTTGGAATTCATCGTAACTGTATCCACATTTGTTCATTTACGTCGCTCCTATTTCAGATACAGTATGAGTGTAAGCGGCATCTTTAAAGCACATGAAATGTCGAGTAAAATGCACTACTAAACTTCTCGGATAGGGCAATCAGATACACGATTAGGTCATCTTATATTATGGTTAATTTACGAATTCCAGGGAAAATTCATCACACTTGTTCAATTTACGTAGCTCCAATTTCAGATAGCGTACTGGGCTAATCGGCACCTTTAAAGCGCATGAAACGTCGAGTAAAATGCACTATTAAACTTCTAGGGTAGGGCAACCAGAGACCCGATTAGATCATTTTATATTATGGTTAATTTTAAGAATTCAGCGAAATTCTATCACATTTATGCAATTGACGTCGCTCCTATTTCAGATAGAGTATTGGGCTATGCGGCATCTCAAACCGCATGAAATGGCGAGCAAAATGCACTATCAAACTTCTATGGTAAGGCAAACGAGAGGCCCGATTAGATCATTTTATATTACGGTTAATATAAGAATTCAGCGTAATTCTATCACATTTGTTCAATCTACGTCGCTCCTATTTCAGATACCGTATTGGGCCAAGCGGCATCTCAAAGCGCATGAAATGGCGAGTAAAATGCACTATTAAACTTCTAGGGTAGGGCAACCAGAGACCCGATTAGATCATTTTATATTATGGTTAATTTAAGAATTCAGCGAAATTCTATCACATTTGTTCAATTTACGCCGCTCCTATTTCAGATAGCGTATTGTGCTAGGCGGCGTCTCAAAGCGCATGAAATGGCGAGTAAATTGCACTATTAAACTTCTAGGGTTGGGCGAACAGAGACCCGATTGATGATTTTATATTATGGTTAATTTAAGAATTCAGCGAAATTCTATCACATTTGTTCAATTTACGCCGCTCCTATTTCAGATAGCGTATTGTGCTAAGCGTCATCTCAAAGCGCATGAAATGGCGAGTAAATTTCACTATTAAACTTCTAGGGTAGGGCAAACAGAGACCCGATTAGATCATTTTACATTACGGTTAATATAAGAATTCAGCGTAATTCTATCACATTTGTTCAATCTACGTCGCTCCTATTCCAGATACCGTATTGGGCCAAGCGGCATCTCAAAGCGCATTAAATGGCGAGTAAAATGCGCTATTAAACTTCAACGGTAGGGCAAAGAGAGACCCGATTAGATAATTTTATATTATCCTTAATATAAGAATTCAGCGAAATTCTATCACATTTGTTCAATTTACGTCGCTCCTATTTAAGATAGCGTAATGGGCTAGGCGGCACCTTAAATCGCATGGAATATCGAGTAAAATTCACTACTAAACTTCTAGGATAGGGCAATCAGAATCCCGATTAGATCATTTTATATTATTGATAATATAAGAATTCTGCGTAATTCTATCACATTTGTTCAATTTGCGACGCTTCTATTTCAGATAGCGTATTGGGCGAGGCGGCATCTTAAAGCGCATGAAATATCGAGTAAAATGCACTACTAAACTTCTCGGATAGGGCAATCAGAGACCCGATTAGATCATTTTATATTATGGTTAATATAAGAATTCAGCGAAATTCTATCACATTTGTTCAATTTACGTCGCTCCTATTTAAGATAGCGTAATGGGCTAGACGGCACCCTAAAGCGCATGGAATATCGAGTAAAATGCACTACTAAACTTCTAGGATAGGGCAATCAGAATCCCAATTAGATCATCATATATTATTGTTAATTTAAGTATTCACCGTAACTATATCACATTTGTCCAATTCGCGTCGCTCCTACACCCGACGTCGTATTGAGATAGGCGGCATTTTAAAGCGCATGAAATGGCTAGTAAAATGCACTACTAAACTTCTAGGATAGGGCAATCAGAGACCCGATCAGGTCATCTTATATTATGATTAATATAAGAATTCAGCGAAATTCTATCACATGTGTTCAATTACGTCGCCTCCAACTTCAGATAGCGTATCGGGATAAGCGGCACATTTAAGCGCATGAAATGTCGTCCAAAATGCACTATTAAACTTCTGTGATAGGGCAATCAGAGACCCGATTAGATCATTTTATTTTATGGTTAATATAAGAATTCTGCGTAATTTTATCACATTTGTTCAATTTACGTCGCTCCAACTTCAGATAGCGTATCGGGATAAGCGGCACCTTAAGGCGCATGAAATGCCAAGCAAAATGCACTATTAAACTTCTATGATATAGCAACCAGAGACCCGATTAGATCATTTTATATTATTGTTAATATAAGAATTCAGCGTAATTTTATCACATTTGTTCAATTTACGTCTCCCCTATTTCAGATAGCGTATTGGGCTAGGCGGCGCCTTAAAGCGCGTGAAATGACGAGTAAAATGCACTATTAAACTTCTATGTTAGGGCAATCAGAAACCAGAATAGATCGTATTATATTATTGTTAATATAAGAATTCAACGTAATTTTATCACATTTGTTCAATTTACGTCGCCCCTATTTTCAGATAGCGCATTGGGCTAGGTTTCATCCTAAAGCGCATGAAATGACGAGAAAATGCACTATTAAACTTCTAGGGCAGGGCAAACAGAGACCCGATTTGAATCATTTTATATTATGGTTAATTTAAGAATTCAGCGAAATTCTATCACATTTGTTCAATTTACGTCGCTCCTATTTCAGATAGTCATTGGGCTAAGCGGCCCCTTAAAGCGCATGAAATGACTAGTAAAATGCACTACCAAACTTCTCGGATAGGGCAATCAGATACACGATTAGGTCATCTTATATTATGGTTAATATAAGAATTCAGCGAAATTCTATCACGTTTGTTCAATTTACGTCGCTCCTATTTCAGATAGCGCATGGGGCTAAGCGGCACCTTAAAGCGCATGAAATGACGAATAAAATGCACTACTAAACTGCAAGAATAGGGAAATCAGAGTCCCGGTTAGATCATTTTATATTATTGCTAATTTTGGAATTCATCGTAACTGTATCACATTTGTTCATTTACGTCGCTCCTATTTCAGATACAGTATGAGTGTAAGCGGCATCTTAAAGCACATGAAATGTCGAGTAAAATGCACTACTAAACTTCTCGGATAGGGCAATCAGATACACGATTAGGTCATCTTATATTATGGTTAATTTACGAATTCAGGGAAATTCATCACACTTGTTCAATTTACGTAGCTCCAATTTCAGATAGCGTACTGGGCTAATCGGCACCTTAAAGCGCATGAAACGTCGAGTAAAATGCACTATTAAACTTCTAGGGTAGGGCAACCAGAGACCCGATTAGATCATTTTATATTATGGTTAACTTAAGAATTCAGCGAAATTCTATCACATTTATGCAATTGACGTCGCTCCTATTTCAGATAGAGTATTGGGCTATGCGGCATCTCAAACCGCATGAAATGGCGAGCAAAATGCACTATCAAACTTCTATGGTAAGGCAAACAGAGACCCGATTAGATCATTTTATATTACGGTTAATATAAGAATTCAGCGTAATTCTATCACATTTGTTCAATCTACGTCGCTCCTATTTCAGATACCGTATTGGGCCAAGCGGCATCTCAAAGCGCATGAAATGGCGAGTAAAATGCACTATTAAACTTCTAGGGTAGGGCAACCAGAGACCCGATTAGATCATTTTATATTATGGTTAATTTAAGAATTCAGCGAAATTCTATCACATTTGTTCAATTTACGCCGCTCCTATTTCAGATAGCGTATTGTGCTAGGCGGCGTCTCAAAGCGCATGAAATGGCGAGTAAATTGAACTATTAAACTTCTAGGGTTGGGCGAACAGAGACCCGATTGATGATTTTATATTATGGTTAATTTAAGAATTCAGCGAAATTCTATCACATTTGTTCAATTTACGCCGCTCCTATTTCAGATAGCGTATTGGGCTAAGCGGCATCTCAAAGCGCATGAAATGGCGAGTAAATTTCACTATTAAACTTCTAGGGTAGGGCAAACAGAGACCCGATTAGATCATTTTACATTACGGTTAATATAAGAATTCAGCGTAATTCTATCACATTTGTTCAATCTACGTCGCTCCTATTCCAGATACCGTATTGGGCCAAGCGGCATCTCAAAGCGCATTAAATGGCGAGTAAAATGCGCTATTAAACTTCAACGGTAGGGCAAAGAGAGACCCGATTAGATAATTTTATATTATCCTTAATATAAGAATTCAGCGAAATTCTATCACATTTGTTCAATTTACGTCGCTCCTATTTAAGATAGCGTAATGGGCTAGGCGGCACCTTAAATCGCATGGAATATCGAGTAAAATTCACTACTAAACTTCTAGGATAGGGGCAATCAGAATCCCGATTAGATCATTTTATATTATTGATAATATAAGAATTCTGCGTAATTCCATCACATTTGTTCAATTTGCGACGCTTCTATTACAGATAGCGTATTGGGCGAGGCGGCATCTTAAAGCGCATGAAATATCGAGTAAAATGCACTACTAAACTTCTCGGATAGGGCAATCAGAGACCCGATTAGATCATTTTATATTATGGTTAATATAAGAATTCAGCGAAATTCTATCACATTTGTTCAATTTACGTCGCTCCTATTTCAGATAGCGTTTTGGGCTAAGCGGCACCTTAAAGCGCGTGAAATGACGAGTAAAATGCACTATTAAACATCTAAGATAGGACAATCAGAGACCCGATTAGATCATTTTATATTATTGATAATATAAGAATTCTGCGTAATTCTATCACATTTGTTCAACTTGCGACGCTTCTATTTCAGATAGCGTATTGGGCGAGGCGGTATCTTAAAGCGCATGAAATATCGAGTAAAATGCACTACTAAACTTCTCGGATATGGCAATCAGAGACCCGATTAGATCATTTTATATTATGGTTAATATAAGAATTCAGCGAAATTCTATCACATTTGTTCAATTTACGTCGCTCCTATTTCAGATAGCGCATTGGGCTAAGCGGCATCTTAAAGCGCATGAAATGACGAGTAAAATGCACTACTAAACTTCTTTGGTAGGGCAATCAGATACACGATTAGGTCATCTTATATTATGGTTAATATAAGAATTCAGCGAAATTCTATCACGTTTGTTCAATTTACGTCGCTCCTATTTCAGATAGCGCATGGGGCTAAGCGGCACCTTAAAGCGCATGAAATGACGAATAGAATGCACTACTAAACTTCAAGAATAGGGAAATCAGAGTCCCGGTTAGATCATTTTATATTATTGCTAATTTAGGAATTCATCGTAACTCTATCACATTTGTTCAATTTACGTCGCTCCTATTTCAGATACAGTATGGGTCTAAGCGGCATCTTAAAGCACATGAAATGTCGAGTAAAATGCACTACTAAACTTCTCGGATAGGGCAATCAGATACACGATTAGGTCATCTTATATTATGGTTAATTTACGAATTCAGGGAAATTCTATCACATTTGTTCAATTTACGCCGCTCCTATTTCAGATAGCGTATTGCGCTAAGCGGCATCTTAAAGCGCATGAAATGGTGAGTAAAATGCACTATTAAACTTCTAGGGTAGGGCAACCAGAGACCCGATTAGATCATTTTATATTATGGTTAATTTAAGAATTCAGCGAAATTCTATCACATTTATGCAATTGACGTCGCTACTATTTCAGATAGCCTACTGGGCTAGGCGGCACCCTAAAGCGCGTGGAATGCCGAGTGAAATGAACTATTAAACTTCTAGGGTGGGGCGAACAGAGACCCGATTATATCATTTTACATTATGGTTAATATAAGAATTCAGCGAAATTCTATCACATTTGTTCAATTTACGTCGCTCCTATTTCAGATAGCGTATTGGGCTAAGCGGCATCTCAAAGCGCATGAAATGACGAGTGACAGGCACTATTAAACTTCTAGGGTAGGGCGATCAGAGACCCGATTAGATCATCTTACGTTATGGTTAATATAAGATATCAGCGAAATTCTATCACATTTGTTCAATTTACGCCGCTCCTATTTCAGATAGCGTATTGTGCTAAGCGGCGTCTCAAAGCGCATGAAATGGCGAGTAAATTGCACTATTAAACTTCTAGGGTGGGGCGAACAGAGACCCGATTAGATCATTTTATATTACGGTTAATATAAGAATTCAGCGTAATTCTATCACATTTGTTCAATCTACGTCGCTCCTATTTCAGATACCGTATTGGGCTATGCGGCATCTCAAAGCGCATGATATGGCGAGTAAAATGCACTATTAAACTTCTAGGGTAGGGCAAACAGAGACCCGATTAGATCATTTTATATTATGGTTAATTTCAGAATTCAGCGTAATTCTATCACATTTGTTCAACTTACGTCGCTCCTATTTCAGACACCGTATTGGGCCAAGCGGCATCTCGCAGCGCATGAAATGGCGAGTAAAATGCACTATTAAACTTCAACGGTTGGGCAAACAGCGACCCGATTAGATAATTTTATATTATAGTTAATTTAAGAATTCAGCGAAATTCTATCACATTTGTTCAATTTACGCCGCTCCTATTTCAGATAGCGTATTGGGCTAAGCGGCATCTCAAAGCGCATGAAATGGCGAGTAAATTTCACTATTAAACATCTAGGGTAGGGCAAACAGAGACCCGATTAGATCATATTACATTACGGTTAATATAAGAATTCAGCGTAATTCTATCACATTTGTTCAATTTACGTCGCTCCTATTTCAGATAGCGTATTGGGCTAAGCGGCATCTCAAAGCGCATGAAATGACGAGTGACATGCACTATTAAACTTCTAGGGTAGGTCGATCAGAGACCCGATTAGATCATTTTACGTTATGGCTAATATAAGATTTCAGCGAAATTCTATCACATTTGTTCAATCTACGTCGCTCCTATTTCAGATACCGTATTGGGCTATGCGGCATCTCAAAGCGCATGATATGGCGAGTAAAATGCACTATTAAACTTCTAGGGTAGGGCAAACAGAGACCCGATTAGATCATTTTATATTTTGTTTAATATAAGAATTCAGCGAAATTCTATCACATTTGTTCAATTTACGTCGCTCATATTTCAGATAGCGTATTGGGCTAAGCGGCATCTCAAAGTGCATGAAATGGCGAGTAAAGTGCACTATTAAACTTCAAGGGAAGGGTAAACAGAGACCCGATTAGATCATTTTATATTATGGTTAATTTAAGAATTCAGCGAAATTCTATCACATTTTATCAATTTACGTCGCTCTTATTTCAGATAGCGTATTGGGCTAAGCGGCATCTGAAAGCGCATGAAATGGCGAGTAATTTCCACTATTAAACTTCTAGGGTAGGGCGAACAGAGACACGATTAGATCATTTTATATTACGGTTAATATAAGAATTCAGCGTAATTCAATCACATTTGTTCAATTTACGTCGCTCCTATTTCAGATAGCGTATTGGGCTATGCGGCAGCTCAAACCGCATGAAATGGCGAGTAAAATGCACTATCAAACTTCTAAGGTAAGGCAACAGAGACCCGATTAGATCATTTTATATTACGGCTAATATAAGAATTCAGCGTAATTCTATCACATTTGTTCAATCTACGTCGCTCCTATTTCAGATACCGTATTGGGCCAAGCAGCATCTCAAAGTGCATGAAATGGCAAGTAAAAGGCACTATTAAACTTCTAGGGTAAGGCAAACAGAAACCCGATTAGATCATTTTATATTATGGTAAATTTAAGAATTCAGCGAAATTCCATTTTATGTTACGGTTAATATAAGAATTCAGCGTTATTCTATCACATTTCTTGAATTTGCGTAGCTCCTATTTCAGATAGCCTACTGTGCTAGGCGGCATCCTAAAGCTCGTGGAATGGCGAGTGAAATGCACTATCAAACTTCTAGGGAGGGGCGAACAGAGACCCGATTCGATCATTTTACATTATGGTTAATATAAGAATTCAGCGAATTTATATCACATGTGTTCAATTTACGTTGCTCCTATTTCAGATAGCGCATTGGGCTAAACGGCATCTCAAAGCGCATGAAATGAGGAGTGAAATGGACTATTAAACTTCTGGGGTAAGGCAAAGAGAGACACGATTAGATCATTTTATATTAAGGTTAATATAAGAATCCAGCGTAATTCTATCACATTTGTTCAATTTACGTCGCTCCTATCTCAGATAGCGTAGTGGGCTGAGCGGCATCTCAAAGCGCATGAAATGTCGAGTGAAATGCACTATTAAACTTCTAGGGTGGGGCGAACAGAGACCCGATTAGATCATTTTACATTATGGTTAATATAAGAATTCAGCGAAATTCTATCACATGTGTTCAATTTACGTTGCTCCTATTTCAGACAGCGTATTTGGCTAAGCGGCATCTCAAAGCGCATGAAATGACGAGTGAAATGCACTATTAAACGTCTAGGGTAGCGCGAACAGAGACCCGATTAGATCATTTTACATTATGTTTAATTTAAGAATTCAGCGAAATTCTGTCACATTTGTTCAATTTACGTCGCTCCTATTTCAGACACCGTATTGGGCTAAGCGGCATCTAAAAGCGCATGAAATGACGAGTGAAATGCACTATTAAACTTCTTGGGTAAGGAAAGCAGAGATCCGATTAGATCATTTTATATTACGGTTAATATAAGAACTCAGCGTAATTCTACCACATTTGTTCAATTTACGTCGCTCCTATTTCAGATAGCGCATTGGGCTAAGCGGCATGTTAAAGCGCGTGGAATGCCGAGTAAAATGCATTATTAACCTTCTATGATAGGGCCATCAGAGACCCGATTAGATCATGTTATATTTTGTTTAATATAAGAATTCAGCTATATTCTATCACGTTTGTTCAATTTACGTCGCTCCTATTTCACATAGCGTATTGGGCTAGGTTTCATCTTAAAGCGCGTGGAATGACGAGTAAAATGCACTGTTAAACTTCCATGATAGGGCAATCAGAGACCCGATTAGATCATTTTATATTATTGTTAATATAAGAATTCAGCGTTATTGAACCACATTTACTCAATTTTTCGTTGCTCCTATTTCAGATAGCGTATTGGGCTAAGCTGATTCTTAAAGGGCATGGAATCTCGATTAAAATGCACTACTAAGCTTCTACGATAGGGTATTTAGAGACCCAATTAGATCATTTTATATTATGGTTAATATAAGAATTCTGCGTAATTCTATCACATTTGTTCAATTTCCGTCACCCCTATTTCAGATAGCGTATTGGGCTAGGGGGCATCTTAAAGAGCGTGTAATGACGAGTAAAATGCCCTACTAACCTTCTATGATAGGGCAATCAGAGACCGGATTAGATCATTATATATTATGGTTAATATAAGAATTCGGCGAAATTCTATCACATTTGTTCAATTTACGTCGCTCCTATTTCAGATAGCGTATTGGGCTAGGCGGCATCTTAAAGCGCGTGGAATGACGAGTAAAATGCCCTACGAACCTTCTATGATAGGGCATCAGAGACCCGATTAGATCATTTTAAATTATGGTTAATATAAAGATTCTGCGTAATTCTATCACATTTGTTCAATTTACGTCGCTTTTATTTCAGATAGCGTATTGGGCAATGTGGCATCTTAAAGCGCATGAAATGTCGAGTAGAATGCACTACTGAACTTCTAGGGTAGGGCAAACAGAGACCCGATTACATCATTTTATATTATGGTTCATTTAAGAATTCAGCGAAATTCTATCACATTCGTTCAATTTACGTCGCTCCTATTTCAGATAGCGTATTGGGCTTAGCGGCATCTTAAATCGCGTAGAATGACGAGTAAAATGCACGACCAAGCTTCTATGATAGGGCAATCAAAGACCCGATTAGATCATTCTATATTATGGTTAATACAAGATTTCTGCGTAATTCTATCACATTTGTCCAATTTATGTCGTCCCTATTTCAGATAGCGTATTGGGCTAAGCGGCACATTAAAGCGCATGAAATCACGAGTAAAATGCACTATTAAGCTTCTATGATAGGGCAATCAGAGACCCGATTAGATCATTTTATATTATTGTTAATATAAGAATTCAGCGAAATTTTATCACATTTGTTCAATTAACGTAGCTCCAATTTCAGATAGCGTATTGGGCTAGGCGGCATCTTAAAGCGCCTGAAATGTCGAGCAAAATGCACTATTAAACTTCTAGGGTAGGGCAAACAGAGACCCGATTAGATCATTTTATATTATGGTTAATTTAAGAATTCAGTGAAATTCTATCACATTTATTTAATTTACGTCGCTCCTATTTCAGATAGCGTATTGGGCTAGGCGGCATATTAAAGCGCATGAAATGACGAGTAAAATGCACTATTAAACTTCTATGATAGGGCAATCAGAGACCCGAATATATCGTATTATATTATGGTTTATATAAGAATTCTGCGTAATTCTATCACATTTGTTCAACTTACGTCGCTCCTATTTCATGTAGCGTATTGGCCTAAACGGCACCTTAAAGCGCATGAAATGACGAATAAAATGCACTATTAAGCTTCTATGATAGGGCATTCAGAGACCCGATTAGATCACTCTATATTATGGTTAATATAAGAATTCTGCGTAATTCGATCACATTTGTTCAATTTACGTCGCTCCCATTTCAGATAGCGTATTGGGCTAGGCGGCATCTTAAAGCGCATGGAATGGCGAGTAAAATGCACTATAAAACTTCTATGATAGGGCAATCAGAGACCCGATTAGATCACTCTATATTATGGTTAATATAAGAATTCTGCGTAATTCGATCACATTTGTTCAATTTACGTCGCTCCCATTTTAGATAGCGTTTTGTGCTAAGCGGCATCTTAAAGCGCATGTAATGTCGAGTAAAATGCACTACTAAACTTCGAGGATAGGGAAATCAGAGATCCGATTAGGTCACCTTATATTATGATTATTATAAGAATTCAGCGTAATTCTATCACATTTGTTCAATTTACGTCGCTCCTATTTCAGAAAGCGTATTGGGATAGGCGGCATCTTAAAGCGCATGGAATGGCGAGTAAAATGCACTACTGAACTTCTAGGGTAGGGCAAACAGAGACCCGATTACATCATTTTATATTATAGTGCATTTAAGAATTCAGCGAAATTCTATCACATTCGTTCAATTTACGTCGCTCCTATTTCAGACAGCGTATTGGCCTGAGCGGCACCATAAAGCGCATGAAATGACGAGTAAAATGCACTATTAAACTACTATGATGGGGCAGTCAGAGACCCGAATAGATCGTATTATGTTATGGTTTATATAAGAATTCTGCGTAATTCTATCACATTTGTTCAATTTATGTCGCTCCTATTTCAGATAGCGTATTGGGCTATGCGGCACCTTAAAGCGCATGAAATGACGAGTAAAATGCACTGTTAAACTTCTATGATAGGGCAATCAGAGACCCGGATAGATCGTATTATATTATGTTTAATATAAGAATTCTGCGTAATTCTATCACATTTGTTCAATTTACGTCGCTCCAATTTCAGATAGCGTATTGGGCAAGGCGGCATCTTAAAGCGCGTAGAATGACGAGTGAAATGCACTACTAACCCTCCATGATAGGGCAATCAAAGACCCGATTAGATCATTCTATATTATGGTTAATATAAGAATTCTGCGTAATTCTATCACATTTGTTCAATTTATGTCGCTCCTATTTCAGATAGCGTATTGGGCTAGGCGGCACCTTAAAGCGCATGAAATGACGAGTAAAATGCACTATTAAACTTCTATGATAGGGCAATCAGAGACCCGAATAGATCGTATAATATTATGGTTAATATGAGAATTCTGCGTAATTCTATCACGTTTGTTCAATTTACGTAGCTCCAATATCAGATAGCGTATTGGACTAGGCGGCATCTTAAAGCGCATGAAATGTCGAGTAAAATGCACTACTAAACTTCTCGGATTGGGCCATCAGAGACCCGATCAGGTCATCTTATATTATGGTTAATATAAGAATTCAGCGAAATTCTATCACATTTGTTCAATTTACGTCGCTCCAATTTCAGATAGCGTATTGGGCTAAGCGGCACCTTAAAGCGCATGAAATGACGAGTAAAATGCACTCTTAAACTTCTATGATAGGGCAATCAGAGACCCGATTAGATCATTTTATATTATGGTTAAGATAAGAATTCAGCGAAATTTTATCAGCTTTGTTCAATTAACGTAGCTCCAATTTCAGATAGCGTATTGGGCTAGGTGGCATCTTAAAGCGCATGAAATGTCGAGTAGAATGCACTACTGAACTTCTAGGGTAGGGCAAACAGAGACCCGATTACATCATTTTATATTATGGTTCATTTAAGAATTCAGCGAAATTCTATCACATTCGTTCAATTTACGTCGCTCCTATTTCAGATAGCGTATTGGGCTTAGCGGCATCTTAAATCGCGTAGAATGACGAGTAAAATGCACGACCAAGCTTCTATGATAGGGCAATCAAAGACCCGATTAGATCATTCTATATTATGGTTAATACAAGATTTCTGCGTAATTCTATCACATTTGTTCAATTTACGTCGCTCCTATTTCAGATAGCGTATTGGGCTAAGCGGCACATTAAAGCGCATGAAATGACGTTTAAAATGCACTATTAAGCTTCTATGATAGGACAATCAGAGACCCGATTAGATTATTTTATATTATTGTTAATATAAGAATTCAGAGTAATTTTACCACATTTGTTCAATTTACGTCGCCCCTATTTCAGATAGCGTATTGGGCTAGGTGGCATGTTAAAGCGCATGAAATGTCGCGTAAAATGCACTATTAAACTTCTAGGGTAGGGCAAACAGAGACCCGATTAGATCATTTTATGTTATGGTTAATTTAAGGATTCAGCGAAATTCTGTCACATTTGTTCAATTTACGTCGCTCCTATTTCAGATACCGTATTGTGCTAAGCGGCACCTTAAAGCGCATGGATTGTAGAGTACAATGCACTATTAAACTTCTAGGATAGGGCAATCAGAGACCCGATAAGGTCATTTTATGTTTTGATTAATATAAGGATGCAGCGTAATTCTATCACATTTGTTCAATTTACGTCGCTCCTATTTCAGATAGCGTATTGGGCAAGGCGGCATCTTAATGCCCGTGGAATGACGAGTAAAATGCACTACTAACCATCTATGATAGGGCAATCAATGGCCCGATTCGATCATTCTATATTATGGTTAATATAAGAATACTGCGTAATTCTATCACATTTGTTCAATTAATGTCGCTCCTATTTCAGATATCCTATTGGACTAGGCGGCATCTTAAAGCGCATTAAATGTCGAGTAAAATGCACTACTAAACTTCTCGGATAGGGCAATCAGAGACCCGATTAGGTCACCATATATTATGGTTAATATAAGAATTCAGCGAAATTCTATCAGATTTGTTCAATTTACGTCGCCCCTATTTCAGATAGCGTATTGGGCTAGGTGGCATCTTAAAGCGCATGAAATGACGAGTAAAATGCACTATTAAACTTTTACGATAGAGCAATCAGAGACCCGAATGGATCGTATTATATTATGGTTAATATAAGAATTCTGCGTAATTCTATCACGTTCGTTCAATTTACGTAGCTCCAATTTCAGATTGCGTATAGGGCTGGGCGGCATCTTAAAGCGTATGAAATGTTGAGTAAAATGCACTACTAAACTTCTCGGATAGGGCAATCAGAGACCCGATTAGGTCATCTTACACTATGGTTAATATAAGAATTCAGCGAAATTTTATCACATTTGCTCAATTTACGTCGCCCCTATTTCAGATAGCGTATTGGGCTAGGCGGCATCTTAAAGCCCATGAAATGTCAAGTAAAATGCGCTATTAAACTTCTAGGGTAGGGTAAACAGGGACCCGATTAGATCATTTTATATTATGGTTAATTTAAGAATTCAGCGAAATTCTATCACATTAGTTCAATTTACGTCGCCCCTATTTCAGATAGCGTATTGAGCTAGGTGGCATCTTAAAGCGCATGAAATATCGAGTAGAATGCACTACTGAACTTCTAGGGTAGGTCAAACAGAGACCCGATTAGATCATTTTATATTATTGTTAATATAAGAATTCAAAGTAATTTTATCGCATTTGTTCAATTTACGTCGCCCCTATTTCAGACAGCGTATTGGGCTAGGTGGCTTCTTAAAGCTCATGAAGTGTCGAGTGAAATGCAGTATTAAACTTCTAGGGTAGGGCAAACGGAGACCCGATTAGATCATTTTATATAATGATTAATTTAAGAATTCAGCGAAATTCTATCACATTTGTTCAATTTACGTCGCCACTATTTCAGATAGCGTATTGGGCTACGCGGCACCTTAAAGCGCATGAAATGGCGAATAAAATGCACTATTAAGCTTCTATGGTAGGGCAATCAGAGACCAGATTAGATCATATTATATTATGAATAATATAAGAATTCTGCGTAATTCTATCACGTTTGTTCAATTTACGTAGCTCCTGCTTCAGACAGCGTATTGGCTAAGCGGCATCTTAAAGTGCGTGGAATGACGAGCAAAATGCACTACTAACTTTCTATGATAGGGCAATCGGAGACCAGATTAGATCATTTTATATTATGGTTAATATAAGAATTAAGCGTAATTCTATCACATTTGTTCAATTTACGTCGCTCCTATTTCAGATAGCGTATTGGGCTAAGCGGCACCTTAAAGCGCATGAAATGATGAGTAAAATGCACTATTAAACTTCTATGGTAGGGCAATCAGAGACCCGATTAGATCATTTTATATTATAGTTAATATAAGAATTCACAGTAATTTTATCACATTTGTTCATTTTATATCGCTCCTACTTCAGACTGCGTACTGGGCTGGGCGGCATCTTACAGCGCGTGGATTGTCGAGTAAAATGCACTACTAACCTTCTATGCAAGGGCAATCAGAGATCCGTTTAGATCATTTTATATTATGGTTAATATAAGAATTCTACGAAATTCTACCACATTTGTTCAATTTACGTCGCTCCTATTTCAGATAGCGTATTGGGCTAAGCGGCCTCTTAAAGCTCAAGAAATGGCGAGCAACATACACTATTAAACTTCTATGATAGGGCGATCAGAGACCCGACTAGATCATCTTATATTATGGATAGTTTAAGAATTCGTCGTAATTCTATCATGTTTGTTCAATTTACGTCGCTCCTATTTCAGGCAGTGTATTGGGCTAAGCGGAATCTTAAAGCGCATGAAATGTCGAGTACCATACACTCCTAAAGTTCTTGGATAGGGCAATCAGAGACCCGATTAGGTCATCTTATATTATGGTTAATTTAAGAATTCAGCGTAATTCTATCACATTTGTTAAATTTGCGTCGATCCTATTTCAGGCAGCGTATTTGGATAAGCGGAATCTTAAAGCGCATGAAATGCCGAGTAAAATTCACTATTAACCTTCTATGATAGGGCAATCAGAGTCCCGATTAGGACATCTTATATTATGCTTAATTTAAGAATTCGTCGTAACTCTATCACATTTGTCCAACTTACGTAGCTCCAATTTCAGATAGCGTATTGGGCTAGCCGGCACCTTAAAGCGCGTGG